>APFE031432542.1:37296-55281 GCA_000404065.3 Pinus taeda | reverse complement strand
CCCATCGAAGAAGTCCAAGAAGGGATCCTCGAAAGGATCAAAAGGTGAGGCATTAGCCTCTCAGTTTGAAATGGACTTTACCCTCATCACATGCATGGTGTCATCGATGATGGGTTGTGTCTAGTATCTTGACAGTGGAGCCTCATTCCACATGACCGGTGATTAAAAATTATTCAGTGCCTTGGAGGAGAAATACCTCAAGATGCGCATAGAGATGGGTGACGACGGAAGGTATAGTATTTCAGGAGTGGGCACAGTGGCTTTTTAGAGGGAGAATGGAGTTCCTATCACCTTGACAGATGTGATGTATGTGCCTGGACTGAAGAAGAACTTGGTATCAGTCACGATGTTGGAGGACAAAGGCTATAATGTTGTCTTCAGTAAAGGCCTTCCTAAGACACATAGCCATGGGTCATACCAAGAGGATAGAGATTCGGGTGAAGAATCTCTATAAACTAGAGATAGATGATTGTGCAGCATTGAGTACGAAAGTAGAATTGGTGCAAAGCCAAGACATTGGCAAGTTGTGGCATAGGCGGTTGGGCCATTTGCATCATGGGGATTTGAAGATAATGCAGCAGATATCTACATGACTTCTGAAAGGTAAACTTGAGCAAGTTGACACATGCAAAGGTTGTACCTTGGGAAAGTACACCAAGTCTTCCTTTCATGATTGAGACATTCGAGTAGAGGCTATGTTAGAGCGAGTTCATACTGATTTGTGTGGACCATTCTTGACAGCATCCACAGTGAACCAAAGGTATTATGTGATTTTCATTGATGACTATTCTCGTAAATGCTAGATTTATTTCATGAAAAAGAAGGACCAAACTTTCACAAAGTTTTGTGAGTTCAAAGATTTGGTTGAGAAAGAGTCAGGGAAGAAGATCAAGGCCTTGAGAAGTGACAACGGGTGAGAATATGTCTCTTAAGAGTTTAAGGACTTTTGTGCATTGGAAGGAATTAAACAAGAGTTGACATCACCTCATAACCCACAACAGAATGGGGTGGCTGAGAGGAAGAACATAACTATTGTAGGGGCAGCACGGGCAATGATGCATGACCAAGGCCTACCACTTCACTTGTGGGTTGAGGCATGCAACACAATGGTTTATTTGCAGAATAGAAGCTCGCATTGCATACTTGGGATGAAGACACTAGAGGAAGATTTCTCCGGTTAGAGACCAAATGTGGGTCGCTTCACGATATTTGGCTCATCGGTATATTGCCATGTGACAAAGGATGCACGGAAGAAGCTTGAGCCGACAGCAGAGTTGGGGATATTTGTGGGGTACACTGATACACCTCACAACTATCAGGTGTACTTACCTACTAGTCAGAGGACAGTGGTTCGCAAAGATCTCAAGTTTGATGAGCAGAAGGCCATGCAAGTTTCCCTTGAGAGGGAGCTCCAACTACAGGATGTGGAGGAACTGTTGGTTCCTAAGGAGGAGGATCCTTAGACTGATGTATACCAGCTGCATGCAAGGGTTCCAGGAGTGGAGAAATCCACTCAAGCAGAGTCTTCTAGAGATGGACAAAAGCGCACAAGAGAAGCTGATAGATTGTTGGAGGATGCAAGAGAGAATGTGGGAGCACCATCTTCTTAGCGCAGACAAAGGAGGTCACCTCAGAGGTACATTGGATACATGGCCCTTGCTAGGGAATGTATTGAAATTGAGCCATCTTCCTTTGAGGAAGCAGTGCAACATCTGATTTGGGTTGATGCTATGGTGGAGGAGTATGACTCCATAGTTCATAACAATGTTTGGGACGTGGTTCCGAGACCGGAGAACAAGTCAGTTGTGAGTCCCCGTTGGCTTTACAAGGTAAAGCAAGCTGCTAATGGTAGTGTGGAGAAGCATAAGGCAATATTTGTTGCTCGTGGCTTTTCATAGGTCGAGAGGATCATTTTGCTACAATATATTTCGAAGAAGGAGCAAGATGCTGACATTTTGACAAAGGCATTGTCAAAGTGTAAATTCGAGTTCCATAGAGACAGGATCAGGGTGGTAGATAATCCCTTTCTTGTTGAGTGGGAGTGTTGAAATATGGTAACAAGAATATTCCAATTTAATTTGTCCTTGAATTAAATTGTGAATTAAAATCGAATTTAGTCTTACAACTACTTGGAATAATTATTAATTTTTTTTCTAATTAGTTGGAGAAATTCAAGTTAGAGTCTTTCTGAAGTCATGCAAGAGTTATCCCTTAAATTAAGGAGATAAGATTGAGTTATATTTGAGTTGTAATTAGTTAACTTAGTTATTGAGTTAAGTCCAGTTAAATTAGTTCCAAACTGTTTGAGGAACTAATATTGAGTTAACAATTAGTTGATGCATTAATGCATTCAACTAGTGCTACGCCAGTTAACTGAAGATTCCCTCATCAAAAACTCATGCATGTCTATTCTGAGAAAGGCCCAGTTGAGATTAAAGTTCAAGGATAGTGTACTATCAATTTCATGTGTTTTCTCATGGAGAAAACTCATGCATGCAATCAAGGATTCATCCTTGAGGATTGCACAGTTTTGAAGGCTTTGTTTTGCACTTGGTAATAGGAAAATCATCCATAAGGAACAACGCAAGGAAATAGGAGCTTGGAGGGCAAAGAGGAATGCTGGAGAGAAGCCAAGACTTCCTGTGAGCATCTATAAGGATTGTACTGAGAGATGGCTAGATGTGAGAGCTAAGGCTTTGTATAATTCCTATGTATTTCCACCATGTATGATAATACAATGGTATTGGGTTTTTAGCTGAGGCTTTCCCCAAAAGTATTTTCATGTGTATTCTGCTATTGATTCTTCTTCTTCTAGTTATATTGTTCAGCTCGATCTTTAAGCTTCCACAAATTGATAGTAGAAGTAGGTTATAGTATTTTGCTTTGATTTATATTGCATTATTGGGTTAACCTATCACAAATTTTCTACACCTTTAAGGTCCATCACCAATGTCACATATGGTGATGGTCCTTACAAAATAGTTGTTACAAGTGCATATAGTGATGGTCCTTTAAGGTTTCTCACCAAAGCCATCTTCAGTGACACTTTTGGTGAGGGTTGTTAAAGGCTTGTCACTAATTGTCTCTTCGGTGATACTTCTATTGACGATATTTTATTGTTCCTCACCAATGCTCTTTTTGGTTAATTTTTGTGACAGTAAAAATATGTTCATCATCATTGATCCTTCCAAGGACTTTTTGATGATGCTATGTGCGTGTTACTATAATTTTTGTCAAATGATAACGATTGAGGACCATTGTTGTGGAGTATTTTTCATTATGTTTCCAATGCCATAGTGGTTAGAGTTAGTCAATTTGTTAAGAATTAATTAGTGTGTATAATTTCCCTCAAGTAATGAGAATATAGTTTTCCTATGAGTCAATACATGATTCATCATTATTAGGTTTATTATCTAACAAATTTCCTTTAGATAAAGTTCCACTAGTGTGTGTAGGAACTATATTATTTAATACATAATCAAGCTCTGTCAATTCTTCTAATGAGAGAGACCTAACACTCCTCAACACTCTTGGAACACATTAACATGTTTTGGCACACACTAACATTCCTTGGCACCTCGCATGTCTTGGAACATATTTATACCTAGAACACCTTTCCATGACTAGGACACCCAAGCACATGTTGGCAAGATCTAGCATAGAATATAAGCACTCTCCTAACATGTTTTGGGATGCCCTGTAGTCCCTACCATGCCCTGGAGCACTTTGGCATGCATTAACATACATTAGCACTTGGCATACATTGGAACTTGGCATGTATTGGAACCTATTATTAGTGTACCTAGCATGCCCCTTTTGAAAAATATAAAGTCATGACTTGTTAACCCTCTTATGTGTTCATTTCCTTGCATTTTATCTTGGTTCTTCCTTTTTTTTCCTTGAAACTCCTTGACATATATTGGCATACCCTGACACCCTACACATCCTAGCATGCCTTAGAATCTAGCATGACTTGGCATGCCTTGTCACTATTTGGCACATGTTAACACACACTGGAACTCCCTAGCACACTCTGGCACTTCTTGACTTGCCATGATATTCCCTAGATTTCCTTACCAATGCTTAACATAACTTGTCACTCCCTCCTTGGCATGCTAGCTAGCACTCATTGACACTCCATAGCACACGCTCATATTCATTCACTTCCATGCATTTTGATCTAGTGCTTCCTTGTGTTGCCCTAGTACTCCCTAACACTCCTCAACATGCATTAGCACTCTATGGCATACCTTAACACTCTTTGACATGCCCTTCCACTTCATAACATGTGTATCACTCCCTAACACACATTGGCACTTGGCACGTGTTGGCGCTTGGCAAGTCTAACATTCATTGAGATGCCTTGGTATGCTTTGGCATGGTTTAATATTAAATTTGTTTAAGATCAATTATTGGAAAGTATATAAGAAGTAACATAGGAATATTTGGCACTTAGAATGCACTAACACTTGGCACTTGTCACCTATTGGCACCTAGTCTTGGTGTGCCTAGAATGCCCATATTGGAAAAGGTAAATTGATGACTTATTAACCCTCTTATCTATTCATTTACTTGTAGTTTAACTTGTTTCTCATTTTTTTTTTCCTTGACAGTCCCTCACATGTAATGTCACACCCTTCCACATCGTGACATGCCTTAGCACTTGACACATATTAGCATATTTGACATGCCTTCAAACTATCCAACACATGCTAGAATTCCCTAGTATTCCTTGTCGCTCATGCCCTCACAACTAGCCGTATGTTTTTTCATGACTTGGGGAACCCAATCAAATCCTTAGCTACTATAGTTCATGTGACATTGGGCCGCTTTAGCCGGAACAACTTGACCAATTGCACCTACTACAAGTAGAGTGTGCCTTGTTCACCTAAGAACTGCCTATAACTCATCTTTGGCCACTCATGTCCAACCTTAATTTGTCCCACTTAAGAAATTACCATGACTAGGATCACATCTAGCCATGTCCATAAAACAACAAAGCAACATAGCTTACACAGGCAATATTTCACATGTATGTCTAGTTCATATAAACAGTAAAGAATTAGCTAAGAGTTTGCAAGAACCAAAAGATGCATAAGGCACACAAGATATAAGTCAGCACAAGTTGAGTTCCCCAAAGCTTATGCACAACAATGTACAGTATGCAATTGTCTAAAATAGTTTAGAACATAAGCATTCAGCCAAAGTGTGCCACATGTCATATAAAAATAATAGATAAAGGAAAAACAGTGTTGTGCCCAACACAAAGTCTCCCTTTGTCTAAAACTACTTTGTCGAACCCCTTATCACAACTGTAGCTCTTCGCCTGCAATCCTATTATGAACTTCTTCTAACGCAGTTCATCCTTGGCACACTTTGATTCAATGACACTCCCTGGCACACACTTATTTGTTCATTTCCATGCATTTTGACTTAGTTCTCCCTTTTAATGCCTCAACACTCCCTAACACTCCTCATCATGCATTGACATTGTCTCACATGTGTTAATATACTTTTTCATTCCTTGGCATGCCCTGACCCTCCCTAGCTATCATGCCCTGACAACTACCCTTACTTAATTTGGAACTTGGGAACCCAACCAAGTCCTCACTTGACTACAAGAACTTGAGCAAGTTACAGTTACTACAACTAGACTATGTTGTTAAATTGTGTAGCTTGGGAGGTACTCCACAAACCTAGTGAGATGGGTTTGTGAGTTTGGTCACAAAAGACTTTGTGGGAAAGAACCCAAGAGGAGGGGTTTTGGACCGAACATGGGGTTTAAAATATCAAAGAAAATTAAAAAGGAAAATTAATATTTCTAAGGTATAAGTGGATAAAACCTTTAATTTCTAGACGGTTCCTATGAGGCCTAGCTAGGAAAAATATATTTAAGAAGGCCTTAGTATGAAGACAAGAACATCAAGTGAGAAGGAACTCATTTGATCAAGGAGGAGAGGAGAGATGTAGTCCTAAAGTGGGTTGAGTTAGAGGGCTGAGTAAGGGTTAATAAAGGGAGGTCATGATCATCCACCAAGAGCGAGATCATCATGTGAGGGTTCACAAGAATGTCGCATTCCGTAATGGGTTCAAGCTAGGAAGTAGTATGGCATACTATTGGTTCTCTTTTGGAATATCGAGGTCAAGAGAGGCGGCTCATGAGAATTTGGGCAAGTGATTTCAATAGTGTTTTTGTGTGAAGGTTGCATCAAATTATGAAATAGTTGAGAGGGTTGAGACCCTGCCTTGTGGTGGTTAGTAGGCTGCAAGTTCTATGATAAATACCAACACAAATGGAGGAGGTACTACACTAGAATTTAGGGCCAGAACAGAAGTAGCAATAGGTGTAATGTTGACTAAGGTAATCATAGTTTGAGGGTTGTAGAGATATAAAATTATGTTCAAGATTTAGTCAAAGAAATGCCTAGAATCTATGGATCCATATGAGCTAGGTATAGTCTCTTATGGAGGAAAGAGTTGTTCTTTTTGCTATGGGTGGATAAGGTTTTTTCTAAAGAAATTAGAACAAAATTAATTCCCTAGTTAGGGTGGTTTCCTAGTGTGTTCAGTCCATAAGGTATGCCCTTAAGTCTGTGGAAATTTACGTAGAAGAAGAGGGGTCGTGACCCTTAAAGTGAGGTTTATCTTTGCAATATAGACCACATATATGGAAGATGGTTTGCAGAAGAATGTGTGGAGATAAAAAACCAAAGGAGGGTGGAACTGAGTAGAAGATTGAGTAGAATACATGTGCCATATGAGGAATGGATTGACATGAAGAGGAGTCGATTTTGGTGGTCTGCCCATAGAGTCTTGAACAGAGATCTGAAGTAGCCTATAAATAGTTAGTCAATGGAATGTTACTGGATGATTTGTGACCCTAGTTGAGTCATATACATATTCTTAGAAAGATGATAAGAGGAGTAGTTCATATTTATTCATAGATAAGACAAAAAAGAAACTTATACACAAGAATAGTGATCTTGAGAGGACTCAAATCGCTATTAGGTGGTAGATTTGAAGAGCCCTAGATGAGGACAGTGTTTTGAGCTCTAGATCGATAAAATAATTGACTGTCATTGGGTAAGTTGATGGCAGTCTACATAGAGTTAAAGGATTGTTAGGTGACTATCAAAGAAAAGCCTTAAGTCCTTTACTTGTGAAGGACAACAAGACTAGTAGAAGGGTAGGTGTATTGGGCCTAAGGATGTGTATGCTTTGAAGGACTAAAGTAGCAGTCAAGTGGACTAGAAAACTAGACCTAGTTCACTGTATAGTAGAGGATTGAGTCAGTGAGAAGAAGGGCAACCTCCATAGCCCTAGACTTGTCATCTTGGAGCAGTAGTATGGAAAATGTGTGTAAACCAAAGAGTTGTTAACAAACGAAGTTGTGAACAGATGATTGAAGAACCTAAGTGTTGCAGACCTTTAAGGGAAAAGGAGGTATCTAGAGGGAAAAGTTTGTTGAGCCAAGTTCAATAACCTAAAGGAGTTGATTTCATTAATAGAGGCAGATTGAGGAGTTGCAGAATGGGAGGCAAGAGGATTTGGCAGATGTGTTTAGGGCATGTGGAATAAAAGGGTTGTTTGTGGCCACCATCAACAAGTAGGTAAAGTGTTGTCTTGTTCAAGGTAGATTGGTTGTCAAAGGAATAACACCAAGTCCTAGTTGTATTCCTTGTATCAGTGTGATTGTAAAGGGCCATGATCCCTGGTACAATATCTCTAGCCTATTCTATTATAGTTTGTAATATAAAAAAGAAGGGTTTGAAAAATTTAAAATTTTTCATGTGCACTAGTTGATTCCCTGTGTGTGTAGATTTTGTTCTGCAAAGTAGATGTGTTGTGTCACTTGAGTGTCTTTGCATAAAATATTCTAAGACAAAACCCATATTCTCATGGAAATTCAACATATGCCTTGTTCACTTAAGAACTACCTGTAACTGATCTTAGGCTACTCATGTCCAATATCAACTCATCCCACTTAACAAGTTACTAAGACAAGGCTCATCACATCCAACCATTTTCGTAAAACAACTAAGAAACACAATTTAAATCTTGACATGCGATAACACCTATGGTGTCTTAGAATGCCTTGGCACTATGTGGTATGTGTTACTATTTAGTCATTTGTATCATCCAAGAATTGTTCATTTGTGTAATGTAAAGGAGGTTTCCCCCTCGAAAAGGCTGAATTCTAAGGTGTTGATCTATCTTTTCTATCTTTTTGTGTGCTAGTTTCCTAACATTTGGTATCAAAGCTTTGGATTCTAGGGTTTCCCTGCTCCAAACAGGCCATTGTGGCATTTTCACTATAAGTTTTTTTTCTGCGATGTTTCAGAAGCTACAAAAAAAACCGATTTGATCCGACATCATTCTAAACTTCGGATCAAAATTTCAGAGCTTGTCTCGCTATATTCGCAGAGATATGATCTGAGGAATTTAGGGTTTTTGCAGACTTCCGAATTACATTCCAAACTGGTGACCTGGGTAAACTCATCATAACTTTTGTTTTAAGCATCAGATTGAAATTTCGCAAGATGTTTCAAAAAGAGGATGGCCTGTAGTTTTCTTTGTATAAGTTTCAGGTAATAAGGTCAAAATAGTGACACGTGGCACGTCGTACAAGTTTGATCTACTGAACTAGTCTATAATCAGGTCATCGTGGGAGATTTGGCATAACTCTTCCTTAGAGAATCCAATCTTGATCAGACTTGCAGGGTTAGAAATATGACTCAAAGGGCTACCACAAGATGAGATTTTAGATATTTGAGATCCATAGTTACATATATATATATAAAAGATTCAATATTGAGTTCTTACAGAGTGAAAAAAAGGTGTGTAGATTTATTTTTTAATTTTGCATAATATTGGTTTGAAAAACTAGTTTGAAGAAATTCAAAGGGAATGGTGAATAAATATTAGCATTAATTAATGCCTTGAAGAAAGAAAATGGAAACACCTAGTAAGAAATGTGAAATCTCTAGCATGACTCGTGAAGAAGAGGAAGAAATGCAACATGATATATCAAAATTACAAGATCAAGTACAATGAATTTCACTCTCACTAAAGGTAAATGAAGCCAAGATGAATGGCATGGAAGCTAATATGAATGGAATGCAGGTTAATATGGATGGTGTGGAAGCTAAGATGAATGGCATGGATGCTAAGATGAATGGCATGGACGATAAGATGGAAGAATTGAAGATAAATTTGAATAATTTGCTACAAGAAATAGTCACTAATGGTGAAACGGTAGTAAAGGAAACTCATGATGAGAAAAAAAGAAATGTTAATCATGATTTCATAGATTCTAATATTGGATTAAAGACCCACCATGTTCCAAAAATCGATATGAGGAAGTTTGATGGCAAGGATCCCGGAACATGAATACTACAGATGGAGCAATTTTTCAATCTCCATAATGTGCAAAACACACAAAAGGTATGTATTGCAACTTTATATTTGGAACCAAATCAGTTTGTATGGTATCGATGGCTCTGCTCTCCTAAACAAATTGTCACTTGGGTAATTTTTACGGAAGAACTGATAACACATTATGAGGATACAAAAAGCAACATTGTTTTTAGCCAATTGATAAATCTCAAACAAAGGGGTTCAATGATGGAGCACATTGAGGACTTCCAAAAATTGAACATAAGGGTAAAAGATATTCCATAGGAGCATGGGATTGATGCGTTCATAGGGACTTTAAAGGATAATATCCAACGTGAGGTTCGCCTTTGGGAACTTGATTCGTTGGAGAAGGCATTCAGGTTAGCAAGAAAAATGGAAAGCAAAATTACGGAAACCAGGAAGCCTACCACTCACAACTATAAAGATGGAAGTGTTGTTGCCCCTAGCCTTCCACAATGTACAAGGTTGACACCACAAAAATTGTAAGAAGAAAAAGCAAAAGGGCTTTATTATAGTTGTGATAGCAAATACACTATAGGTCATAAGTGTGCAGAGAAGAAATTACTATACATAGATTGTGAAGAGGAGGAAGAAAAGGAACAAGAAATGTCAAAGAAGAGGATATACTCCAGGAACAAACCCTAGATAAATAAGAAATGAATCCGACCATATCTTGTAATGCATTGGCTGGAATTACCATTCCTCAAAATATCAAGATAAAAGGACATATCAAGAAGAAAAAGGTAATAGTGTTGATTCATTCAGGAAGTACCCATAATTTTATTCATTGTAAGATATCAAAGGAATTGAATTGCTTCCTATATCCAGCACCAGAGTGTCAAGTGATGGTTGCAAGTGGAGGAACCATAAATTGCTCGGGAAAATGCCATAATATCAAGCTATGCATGGGAGAATATGTATTGAATAGCCCAATGCTTTCCATTCCAATGGGTGGTGTTGATGTTGTACTAGGAGTCCAATGGCTACAATCCTTGGGTACAATAATTTTAATTTTCAAGAACTTTTCATGAAATTTTGTGCAGAAGGAAAGGAAGTTGAATTAAGGGGTATTGCAGGGAAACCAGGAAAGATAATCATCTCTAACGGTATGACAAAGCTTCTAAAGAAGGAACAACGAGTCTAGACGTTCCCACATTGAATCATCTATTTCTTGAGATCACCAAAAAGTCTTGGACAATCATTCCAAGGTATTTGAGACTCCCAAAGGTCTCCCACATATTCATGATCATGATCATGCTATTCATTTGATTCTAGGAAGTATTCCTCCAAACATCAGGCCATACATATATCCCTATGCCCAAAAGAGTGAAATTGAACATATGATTGCAGAAATGCTAGAGGTTGGTATAATTCAAACTAGTCAAAGTTCTTTCTCTGCTCCAGTAGTATTGGTGCACAAGAAGGATGGATCATGGTGCATGTGTCTGGATTATAGGGAGCTCAACAATTATTAAAGATAAATTTCCCATTCATGTCATTAATGAATTATTGGATGAATTACATGGATCAATTTACTTCACCAAGTTGGATCTTCGTTCAGGATATCATCAAATTAGAATGAAGACTGAAGACATTCCGAAAACAACATTTAGAATTGATCCAAAATGGATTTTGGATAGACTTCTAAGTCTAAGTGTTCCTCACAGAGGAAAATGGAAGTCCAAGGATGTTCCTAGAAATAGCCCCATTGTAGAGATCTTTTCCTTCTGAATCTACTGCAAGTTGAACGGGCTAAAATGAACTTCGAAGGCAGAAGTTATCGCAGAAAGAAGTTTCCCTTTGTTCTTTGGAAAAGGAGGCAAAATCTTCAAAAATGGCAAAAAAAACCCTTATAAAGGGAAATTGCATCAGAGATGGGTCGAGAGGAGGACTTAACGTGAAAGCGGAAGGAACCTCCGACTGCAACTTCCGACCTATCGCATCGGAAGTAAGCCTTCGCCCGATGACAAGACCTCCGGCCAATGCGACATGTGACTGCAATGATTGACAAATCAGCGTCGGTGATGCCACAAGGTAAGGGAAGGACCCCCGGGGCTGTGCGACATGCGATTGCGATATATTGCATTGCATCATCGCATTGCAGTGATATAAACGGGTGATAACATATGACTTGCGATCGCTAGACCCGACGGATTTTATAAGAGCAGTTTATAAATTTTGAGTTCCAATAAAAGGGTATTTATCGAGTTTTCTTTGTATTAGCAGATTTCAATAGAAAAACCAAATACAAAGGAAAATGCCCTAAAGCGATAAATCCGGACCCGAAAGGAATTTTCGAAGCAGCCCTATATTATTTGAGTTTCGTAAGCAGGATTTCGGGCGGGCCTTAGGCAGTAAGTGGTATTGGGCTGGCTTCGCCCGATCCCATACAATGGCCGACTCGTGGTTGGTGGAGGAGGGAGAGAAACCGCCTTTTCAAATAGGTAACCTCTGTCTTCCTAAGCCACCCAAAAATGAATATCAACCGTTGGATCAAATATCACACAGATCAACGGTGGGGCTTGTGATAGCGACTAAAGGCGGACTCGATATGATTATAGGGCAGATGCGATAATATTTGAAGTCCGATAGAAAGCATTTTGATAGGTTTTTCAATGTTTTCCTGTCTATTCGGGGTTTTGCCCAATCCACCTATGCAATGCGATATGCTGCCTAATGGTGGACTCGATAGGGTTTTTAGGGACGATTTTATGGAATTTCATGCCAGGAATTCATGCCCGACAGTGTATTTTCCAATAACTCTCTGTGTATTGGTTTTTTCTCCATTTTCAGCTTTTCGCCTGGAAAACGGCCCTAATCCCTTGTAATAGCTCCTGATTATCATGCCACACTGCAAGCAGCCATTTTTGGCAAAAAATAATGCATTTGAAGCCACAAAGCCAGATGGCAGTCGAATAGACAACGTGTAGAGAAGTTGCAGGGCCGTAGAGGGATGATTATATGCAAAGAAATGGCTGGGGAAGCCGGAAAGCCGAAAGAATTCCTCAAAGGAGCCGGAGAGCCCAATTGACGAGTAGGCGCCAGAGAAAGCTAAAGGCAGGTAGCGCAGAGAGCTGGGAGAGTTTTTTGGAGTCACTTGGAGGTCGAGTGAACTAGAGAGCTACAAAAGGGTCACTGGAAGGTTGCCAAGTACCACTTGGAGGTCAAGCGAATCATAGAGGCACGCAGAAGACGAGCGAGAGAGCTCAGAGAAGCCAGAGCTAAGAGCTAAGAGCTAGAGCCAAAGCCAGAGTTAGAGCCAGGAGCCAGAGCCAAGAGCCAGAACCAGAGCCAGAGCCAGAGCCAGAGCTAGGGCCAGAAAGCCTGAGAGCTTTAGAGCCAGGGATAAGATGGTGTCTAAACCCATTGTGTTCTGTGTAAACCAGTGGAGTTGAGCCAAGAGCTTATAAAAGGACTTATACCATAATCCCAGAGAGCCTAGTCGAGTTGACTAGAGCTCAAGGAGACGTAGCCTAAGAGTTTTGGGTGAACTCCAAATTAAAATTGTTGTCTTATGTGTGATGCTCATTTGCTGCATTGTTTCACTGTTATATGTTTTATATCAGCTTAAGAAAATCAATTTACAACACATAAACAATTTTAAAATAAACACCAGCATACACCTTATTTTCAAGCACATTATTAATTCTGCATTTGGTTAATCACTAGATCTTGGGAACATTTAAGCTTTGGAAGTGGGAGAGGTTCTTGTAAGCTAGACAAGAAGCTTTTAGGAGCCATTTTTAGATCAGGTGGTATCAAAGCTTGAGATTGATTAACCCCACCTTCAAGAAGGTAATACCAAAGCTGGTTATACCAGAACAAGTGGTATCAGCTCAGAATGCTTGATTGACAGAGCAAAGATTGCTTGTCTAAAAGGTGCTTGGGCAGTCAAGGATTGATTTTCTGATTGATGTATGCTTGTTTGCAAATTGACTATTTTATGTGTTTGCAGAGGTGAAGGGAAAGCTATTGATAGCTCAATCCAGGAAGGACAAGAAGGAAGAAGGCTGAAGGCATTATTCTATCCCAAAGGACCTCAAGGCAATCCTTGAAGCACAAGAGGTTTGTTGAAAAAGGTTTCTTGAATAAAGCTCTTTGTTATTATTATTTGAAGTTTTTTTGTTCATTGGCATAATGACAACTTCTACAAGTGAGTCCTCAAATTCTCCTTTCTTCACAAGATTCTTTGATGAAGACATGAAGCAAGAATTGTTCATCATGATGGATATGGTGAGAGAAATGTATGAGGATGTAAGGAAGAGCAACATACTTAGGGAGCAGTTGAATACTGTGGAGGAAGAGAAGCAATTGTTTTTTGACAAATTGTAGGAAATGGAGAGGCAACTTCATATTGCAAATATGAACCTGAAAAGGATGCATGAGTTGGAGTCACAAGTCTTTGTTTCCAAAGAAGCCTTAGTCAAGCATCATCTTGAAGAAGAGGTAAACCATTCCCATTTTTCTTCAAATTCTTCTAAGAATTCTTATATTGGTTCTTTTGAAAAGCATACCAGAGGCATAGGTTCCAAGCTAATGTCCAATATGGGCTATGAAGGAAAAGGCTTGGGTAAGCATGCACAAGGTATTGTTAACCCAATAATGGTTGAGGAAAGGCCTAAGTATTTGGGCCTTGGCTATGGACAGTCTTATGGAGAGAGTTCCAAAGCTACCATGAAGGCCATTGAAACAATTACAAGAAGGAGTTTCATTGCCGGTCCTCTACCTCAGAAGTGTGAAGATTGTGTTCAAGGGGAATGCAATAGCTTGAAACATCATTTGCAGGATGCAGGTGTTCAGAAGCACACACTTGAACCAGAGAGTTGTGGAAACTCTGAAAGCCTTGAAGAGATTGATGGTGTTTCAAAGGGAGCCACTTCTTCATTTGCTTCACCTCCTCATGAAGGCAATAAAGGTGAAAGAGAAAGGTATAAATCTGGTTCTAATCATCTTCCTTTTGATTTTGTAAAGCATGATAAATTTCCACAAAGATATGGGAAAAGAATTGCATGTTCCTTTCGTGGTTTGGATAACCATGATGTTTATAGATGTTGGAAGAGAATGGCCACATACAGGAAAATTTTGAAGGAAAAGAAGCAAGAAGCCAAAGTTCCATTGGACAAGGCAAATCATGCTGTCAAGAGGATGCACATGTGTTGCACTTACTGCCATAAGCAAGGGCATCTTGCTGAAAAGTGTTGGACTCTGAATCCAGCAATGCTTCCACAAAAGCTGAAGAAGGTGGAAAGAGAAGATGGCAGGAATGGAAAGGAAGTTTCCATGAATGATGTGTTTCAGGATGATTCACATGTTGATGCTGATGTGTAGACAAAGGAAAGACCTTTGAAATGGGTTGGTAAGAAATGGTTAGAGTTCTTATCCAATTAAGATTGCATGTCTATTGATGCATCTATTTTCATTTCTTTGTTAATGGAATGCAAGTTGCAGGATTTTACCAAATGGAGAAGTTGAGTAGGAGACTCACTTTGTTGTTGCAACATTATATTTCATTTCAGCTTCGAAAGTACAGTGTGCTTAAGTGAAAGTTGAAAGATGAAATGCATGCATGAGCTTGATGTGCATGAACACAGGGATGCTAATGATTTCCTTGTATTTGAACATGTATGTATAATTAACTTGCAGGGTTGATTGCTTTGACATGCATGTGATGCAATGTTGACTTGGGAGAAGTTAACTTGGTCTCCAAGATGGAGATAATAATGAAGTGTTTCATCTTTTGAAAAAGAGCCCTAATGGTCTTTTTCTACATGCTTGACTTGAAGGGTCATTTGTTTTTAAAGGCATGTTCTATGGGCTTGTTATCTAGTCCATCATTTGTATGCAGATGTAAGACATGGAGGTGTTCACAAGATGTGAAATCTATTTATTTTGTTGAAGCAGGAGTTTAGGCCATCCAATTGTTGTCTGTATTTCTGTTGTTGTTGACAACTTTTCAAACAGGTACAAATGAAAGTTTTGTGGAGCAGGTGTACTTCACATTTGTTTGAGCCACCTTGGATCAATGACCAAGGAAGAGAAGTTCAAACTACCTTCTATGACCATCTCAGTAGGATTTCTGCAGGAACGCAAGGAGGAAGACAGTTCTTCGCAGGAGGACCAACACATCTAGGAAGGAAAGTGGTCAGATACTTTGGTTCAGAGGCACTATGCAAAGGCAAGTGTATGAAGGCTGAAAGAAGAGGGTGTTGTTACTCTCATTTACTATTTAGATCAGTATATCAGTGTTTTGGAGACCAAAAGTTCTTTAGTGGGAAGGCGTGATCCAAAATGGATTTTGGATAGACTCCTAAGTCTAAGTGTTCCTCAAAGAGGAAAATGGAAGTCCAAGGATGTTCCTGGAAATAGCCCCATTGCAGAGATCTTTTCCTTTTGAATCTACTGCAACTTGAATGGGCTAAAATGGACTTCGGAGGCAGAAGTTATCGCAGAAAGAAGTTTCCCTTTATTCTTTGGAAAAAGAGGCAAAATCTTCAAAAATGGCAAAAAAAACCCTTATAAAGGGAAATCGCATCGGAGATGGGTCGAGAGGAGGACTTAACACGGAGGTGGAAGGAACCTCCAACTGCAACATTCGACTTATCGCATCGGAGGTAAGCCTTCGCTCGATGACGGGACCCCGGACCAATGTGACATGCGACTGCAATGATCAATGAATCGACGTCGGTGATGCCACGAGGTAAGGGAAGGACACCCGAGGTTGTGTGACATGCGACTTACGATCGCTGGACCCAACATATTTTATAAGTGCAGTTTATAAATTTTGAGTTTCGATAAAAGGGTATTTGTCGAGTTTTCTGTGTATTAGCGGATTTCGATAGAAAAGCCAAAATACAAAGGAAAATTCCCTGAACTGATAAAGCCGAACCCGTAAGGAATTTTAGAAGTGGCGCTATATTATTTGAGCTTCGTAAGCGGAATTTCGAACGGGCATTAGGAAATAAGTGGTATTGGGATGGCTCCGCCCGATCCCATACAATGGCCGACATGTGGCTGGCGGAGGAGAGAGAGAAACTGCCTTTTCGGGCAAGTAACCTTCATCCTCCTAAGCCACCTGAAAATGAATATCAACCGTTGGATCAGAGATCACACAGATCAATGGTGGGGCTTATGATAGCGACCGAAGGCAGACCCGATATGATTATAGGGCAGATGCGATAATATTTGAAGTCCGACAAAAAGCATTTTGATGGGTTTTTCAATGTTTTCCCGTGTATTCGGGGTTTTTCCCAATCCACCTATGCGATGCGATATGTTGCCTAATGGCAGACCCGATAGGGTTTTTAGGGATGATTTGATGGAATTTCACGTCCAGAATTCATGCCCGACAGTATATTTTCCAATAACTATCTGTGTATTGGATTTTTCTCCATTTTCAGCTTTTCGCCTGGAAAACAACCTCGATCCCTTGTAACAGCTCTTGATCATCATGCCACACTGCAAGCGAGCGTTTTTGGCAAACAATGATGTGTTTGAAGCCATAGAGCCACAGAGCCAAATGGAAGTTGAACAGACAACACACAGAGAAGCCACAGGGTTACAGAGGAATGATTATATGCAGAGAAACGGCTGGGGAAGTTGGAAAGTATAAAGAATGCGTCAAAGGAGCCGGAGAGCCCAATTGACAAGCAGCAGCCAGAGAGAGCTAAAGGCAGGTAGCGCAGAGAGCTAAGAGAGTTTTTTGGAGTCACTTGGAGGTCGAGTGAACCAGAGAGCTGCAAAAGGGTTCATGGAAGGTTTTCGAGGACCGCTTGGAGGTCAAGCAAATCACAGAGGCACGCAGAGGCCGAGAGAGAGAGAGCTCAGAGAAGCTAGAGCCGAGAGCCAAGAGCTAGAGTGAGAGCGAGAGCCATGAGCCAGAGTCAAGAGCCAGAAAGAGAGCCAGAGCCAAAGCCAAAGCTGAGAGCTAGAGTGAGAGCTAGGGCCAGAAAGCCTAAGAGCTTCAGGGTCAGGGATAAGATGGTGTCTAAACCCATTGTGTTATGTGTAAACCAGTGGAGTTGAGCCAAAAGCTTGTAAAAGGACTTATACCATAATCCCAGATAGCCTAGTTAAGTTGACTAGAGCTCAAGGAGACGTAGCCCAAGAATTTTGGGTGAACTCCAAATTCAACTTGTTGTCTTATGTGTGATGCTCATTTGTTGCATTGTTTCACTATTATATGTTTTATATCAGTTTAAGCAAATCAATTTACAACACATAAACAATTTTAAAATAAACACCAACATACACCTTATTTTCAAGCACATTATTAATTCCACATTTGGTTAATCACTAGATCTTGGGAACATTTAGGCTTTGGAAGTGGGAGAGGTTCTTATAAGCTAGACAAGAAGCTTTTAGGCCCCATTTTCAGATCAAGAACTCATGAGGGTAATTATGAATTTTTGGTCATGCCTTTTGGCCTTACCAATCCAACTTCTACATTTCAAGGTTTGATGAATTCCATTTTCAAACCCTTCCTTAGAAAATTTGTGTTAGTATTTTTTGATGATATACTAATCTACATCAAGTCTTGGAAGGATCATGTTGAACATGTTGACAGGGTGC
>APFE031432542.1:0-16372 GCA_000404065.3 Pinus taeda | reverse complement strand
CTCTAACCCCCCGGTTCACTACGTAGGTTAGTTGTGGAAAGAATATAACACAACCCAACAGATCAATGTATTATTAAGTTGTTGAGCGTGTGAAGGACAGAGATGAAGTGTGTATGGTAATTTGTGTGCTAATTTTGTGCACATAAAATGGTTGATCGAAGAGAAATTGAGTCTATAAGATACAATGCGCATACCCTGAAGGTTTTGCTAGTTCAATGTATTGACCTATTGTGTATACACTTATATATGTAAACCGCTATAATATGTGTTATGAAGTGTGACCGATGGGTTAAGATAGCTTCATGAACAAAGTTTAGTCTTGTGAGTTGACTTGCCAAAGCAAAGCATTGAGATTCAAATCTATGTTGTGTTAACAAAGTCTAGATGTATGGGTATATTTCTAGTGTAATGCTTTAGTGTAAGATCCACTCATATGATATGAATGTATGAATTTATTTGTTTCTTGAGAGTATATCTTGATGTGCACATGAATCATGGTGATAGATGGATACTTGTATGGTTATGCTATATGTTATTGTTTTTCTTGAGGGAGCCTACTATTTCAGTTTGTCATTCGATATGTGTTGAAAAAATCTTGTTGGTTTGAGAGTCTTGGGAAAAGTCCTGTGTTTATTGCAGAGTAGAGATTATATTCAATTTCTTATGAAGTATTGTCGCATTGCAGAGGGTTTTTACTTGTGGTAGTTTGATGTTGAGATATATACATTAGGGGAGAAGTGCCTTGATTTTCTATGTAGAGATACATGGCCATAGGAGTGTTGTAGCATAATTCATGATTATATGATTGACATGATTTTTTTATAGGGGCTTAGAGGTTATTTTTCATGAAGACAAAACTTGTAGAGTTACAACAGTGCGTTGATGTATTTGTCATGAATTTGGGCCTTGTAACTACTATGTCTTTATTGTAACCTTGTTGAGATGCTTTCATTGTTTGTTTGCAAAGTCACTTTGGTTGAAGTGATAATGTTGTCTATGATGCATTGCATCTATGACTTGGCATTTTGCAGGGTGTGTATTGATTTTACTGATTGCATATTGTAGAGTTAGAATCTTATGTGTTATTGTTGTTGAGAGGAGTCCAACTAGTATCCTGCTTGCAGCGATCGAAGCCAGAATTTGGACAAAGGGTTAATGTTTGTCTCAGAGTTCTATATGGTTGTATCACAGATGCTTGTATTGAATATCAGAGTGCCTGATGTATGGTGAGATAATGTAATGTTTGGGTTTGAGTGAAGTCAAAGTGTTACATGTATGAATCAATGTTGTCGATTTGTCATTGTGATGTTGTTGGAGTTAATTAGGGTTTGACATTGATGTCCTAGCTAAGTGAGAGATATTTTGTGGTTATATGTTGTTGATGGTTCATGGGCATTTATATTGCAATGGGCTTGGGTACAAATTGTGTGAGAAGGTACCTTGAATTAATGGATTGTTGTTGTATGTGGCTATGGTTTACCATTAGCTCACTTGGTTATTGCAAATAATGTTTTGTTGTCAATTATGCAAACAAGATTACATTGTCATATTTGTATTAAGTGATTGGGCATCAAGTTTGTGTGGGTCGAGTTCGAAAATTGGATGAAATGTGGCCTATAGGATTTGAGTTTTGTTGCAGGTCCATAAAGAGTCTGAAAGTTGGAGCCTTCAGTGGGGGAGTGGTAGCTTCCTTCCATGGTGGCCGAAGAATTTGATGAGGGAGTGGTGGGTTCCTTCTAGTGGTAGCTAGAGAAACAAAAGGAGGTGGTAGCCTCCAGTAGGTAGGAGGCTATGCATAGGTAAAATCCTACGCCAACGTAAGATGTAAAAGATGATTTTGTGAATATTAATAAAAGAAGACAAAGACGACAACATTGGTGGCTTTTCCTAGTTGGGTTTTCCACCTAATATCTGGTGTCTCTATGTGACAATGATGATGTTGACTTGTTGATGTGTTGTGCTCTTATTTAGGATGCTCATAGTCTACATATATTATCTACTTATGTATAGATCTATTGTCATAATATGTTGTTAGTTAAATTATGATTTAGTTAACTTTGCAAAGAAAATTATAAATAGGGTAAAAAATAATTCAACACAAAATATTGATTCTCCACCCACCCCATCAGTATTTCTAACAAGGAAGAGTGTGGTAAGAGAATTAGGGTTGAATCCTATCACAAATAAAGTTGTAATGAAAGTAGTAAACTCCAAAGTGAAGGAAACCAGTGGGATTGCCTTATCAATTCAAATACAAGTGGGTGAGTAGAGTGGATGTACATATTTGAGGTGATATTGGGGCAAGGATTTTTTAAGAGGAACAAGGCCATTCCAATACCATGGTTGGATCAATTGATTATCTTTGGTGAGTAGAAGACATGTGTTGTGCACACAAAATGGAATATTAGAGGAAAGGTGCAAATTATGTTTGCATTGAGCATGAAGAGGGTAGCATGATGCCCAAGGTCACAATTATATATCACAATGCTTAGAGAGGTTGAAGAGGTAGGAGTGGGGACATCTATTCCACTAGATATTTCTGACCTATTAGATGAGCATGCAGACAAAATGCCAAATGAGTTACCGAAAGTGCTCCCACCTAGGTGCATTATTAACCATAACATCGAGCTAAAGACAAGACTACACCACTCGAAAGGGAACCCTATCAACTATCGAGTCCAAAGTTGGATAAGTTGAAACATTGATTGACAAAGTTTCTGGAATTAGGTTTCATATGTCCTTCAAGGTCCCCATATGGTGCTCTGATTCTATTCTAGACAAAGAAGGACATAGAGTCGAGATTGTACCTTGATTACAAAGCCTTGAATAAGTAGATAATGGAAAACAAATATCCACTACCATTTGCATTATATTTCCTTAATAGGATGGAAAAATCAAAGGTGTTTATAATGTTGGACCTAGCACGGGGGTATTATTAGGTGTAGATTGTATAAGGTGATGAAGTGAAGATTGTCATGGTGATGAGGTATGGTAGTTTTATTGATGTTATTTGGCCTATGGAACACCCCTGCCACCTTTTGCGCATGATGAATGATCTTCTTCATCCTTTCTTGGACAAGTTCATGTTGATATATTCTGGTGACAACATTTTGTATAACGAGGACATGGAGGAGCATAAGAAGCATTTGAAAGAAGTATTTAAGGCAATAAGGGATTATCAGTTGTACTTGAAGAATTCAAAGTGTCTTTTTGTGCAAAAAGAGATGCCAAATCTTGGCCATGTGATTGGTCATGGATGTATCAACATGAATCTCATGAAGATCAAAGTAACTAAGGATTGGGAAGAGCCTCAAAATGTGCATGATGTGAGAGTCTTCCTAGAGATGGCCAACTACAACAGGATATTTATGGAAGGATATTCCAATATTCTTGCACCCCTCATTGATTTTTTGAATAATAAGACACAGTGATGGACAGAGAAGAGTAGGAATGCATTTGAGGAGTTAAAACACATGATTTCCTCAGCTCTGGTTTTAAATTTTCCAAACATTTTGCAACCATTCAAGGTATATACATACACATTTTTCCATTGGAGGATTTTTGACATAGGACGGGCAACCCATAGATTTCAAGAGCAGGAAGTTGTAGGATCAAGAGAGCAGATACCTGATTCATGAGAAGCAACTGAATACTATTGTGCAATGTCTACAAGTATGGATGCATTACTTGTTCGGTAAGCCATTTGTGCTTAAGAAAAATAATATTGCGACGAGTTACTTCACAATGCAACCCAAGTTGGCCCCAAATAAGCACATTGGTAGGATTCCTTGGCAAAGTTTGACAACCTTGAGTACAAGTTAGTTTGACTCAATGCTACAACAAATTATTTGTGTAGAAAGGAACAACCTACTACACTTAAGGGGGACGAGGAGTTTCCTACATTATATGGGATTCAGATTTAGGTATTGGAGGAGTCCTAGATTCGAATTCATTATGGTTTACAAGTAGATCCAACTACGAAGAACATTATGAAGTAAGTGAACGAATGCAAAATGAGGAAGTTTTTAGCTCATGATGGACTTTGTATCATGGTGAGTGTATCTATGTGCCCAAGATAGACAGTCTATGAAAGGATTTATTAAAGGAATGTCATGACTCACCTTGGGCTAGTTGTCCATGACAAAAAAGAACACTGACATTACTAGAGAAAGGATACTTTTGTTTACATATGAGGTGAGATGTCAAGGAGTATGTCAAAAATTGTATTATGTGTCAATAAGACAAGCATTAAACTAGGATGTAAGAATATGTATTACAAGCTTTTCCAATTCTGGACAAATTGTGGTCAAGTGTCTCAATGGACTTCATTACACAACTTATGATGTTGCAACGATATAATGGATTGTGGTTGTGCTTGATCATTTTTCCATGTATGCAACCTTCATTTTGATGAAGGTGCCTTCTAGAGTAGAAGTGGTGGAGAAGATGTTTCTTAGACACATTGTGAATTTTTGGGGTCTTCCATTAAGCATTGTGTGAGACATGGATATAAGGTTCACTAGAAAGTTTTGGACATCATTGTACAAGCTTTTCAGTACGACATTATTGCAAAGTTCTATCTTTCATATGTAGACAGACAAGAAAATAGAGTGCATCAATGGAATACTAGAGGATCGCTTGAGACACTTCATGAGTGTTGATAAAATGTATTACCCATATTTGTTGGATGCAACATAGTTCTAATACAACTTGCAAGAGATTTTAGCAATAGGTTATAGTCCATTCAAACTAACTAATGGGTAGCTACCCATGACACCACATTTGGTGATGCAAGGCTATTATGGGAGAATCCCATTAACCTTGGGGTTCATGAAGAGATGGCATGAGAGGATGGAGTTGGATCAAGTACATTTTACCAATGTAGAAGATGAAATGAAGAAATGGGAAGATCGTGAGACACATGATGCAAATTTCAACATTGGGGACTTGGTTATGGTCAAGTTGAGAAATGAGTAGTTTGTGCCACTAACGTAGATGGAAAATTCACTGATTTGGAGGTTTGAGGGCATGTTTAAGGTACTTGAGAGGAATAGGGAAGTCACATATAGGTTGGAGTCTCCATTTCACTTGAAATCTCATCACCTTGTCTTCTATATAAGTTAGTTGAGATAGTGTTGAGTAGAAATAAATGACACAAGTAGAGTTGATCCATTATGTGCAGCCATTTTGATGGTTGATTGACCAAATATGGAGGTTGAGGAGATCTTGGCACACGAGAACATGGGGACTAGCAATAATCAACAACATTAGTACTTTTTCCGATGGAAGAATGCACCAAAAGAGGAGAATGGTTGGGAGTTTAAGGAATGATGAAAGTGGGCACACAAGATCTATGAGTTCAATAAGGAATATCAAGGAGTGGTATTGTGGTTATCAAGGATGACAATGACTTGGGGTGGAAGAGGATGTAATTCCCCTAGATCCCATACTTGGCACACCCAAGGAAGTCGTGATATCACACTATCCTCCACCAGTCAAAATAGGTGCCTAAGGCACTCGGTCCACACCTTAGACAATTTGTGCACCATGCCAAGTTGGGACGCACCAAGCATTGTCGCACATCATGGGTATTCCCACATCGATAGGAAAGAAGCACATCACACACCTCACCTTTCGGTTGGTCAAAACAACACACAATGAAAATGCATGGTTGGTCGACACGGTGTTGCAACCAAATTTGGGGTTTCCCATCATACAAATATAGGGTGGAACAATCAATGAATGGGGTAGAATGAATGGAATGACAAAACTAAGGATGCTAGCTAGAGCAAGCATGGGCATAACATGTGTGTTGGCTTGCGAAGAAATGCAAATGGAGTAAGATAAGAAGGTGAAAAGGCATATTGGCTTTTCCCGCCCAACCAACGTGACAGTCAGTGGACACGTGCATAGACAAATATATATTAATAAATGGAATGATGAAATGAAAAATCATCAAATAGTGGATACAATCCACAAGTTGCACTCATATGCAAAATGCTCGATTAAAGGTGCACAGTGTGATAGTTTGGCACAAAGAGATAAGAAACGAGGTGAAGGTTGTGCCTTACCCACTGTGAGTGGGACCGTTTGGGGCAAGGGAGAATTTTTGGGTTCCATCAGTTGGCATAGATGTCACAAATATATCCGTTGGAAGTCTATGATTAGTGAAATGAGTAGAATTTATAGAATCAAGTTTTTAACCAAAATTTGGGGTTAAAGTACTTGGCTTGAAATTTGGGGTTTAACTAAGGGCCAAGTTAGGTCGAATCTATAAAATATTTGTTTTCCAACATATTATTTATGATTTGGGTCTTAGGTTGTTGGGATGTCCACATAATTTTGAATGTTTCTTACCTATGGTGTAATTTTGAATTGAACACAAGATAAAGTGGTTAAGTAATAATTTTGCAAACACTTAAATTAATATAACACAGTTGGGCGTAGTCCAAGTTTACTATATTCAAGCTGAGAAAATCCTTGGAAAGAATACAATTATGCCACTGGAATAGAGAATGTCTAAAAACCTAAACCATGACAAGTTTTATAGAATCATAATAAAAACTCAATAAATAAAGTTTCAACTAAATATTTATTGATATAAAAAAATCCACTAAATGAAAGAAGAATTATAACAACTTGAATGCTTAATTACACCCACATTATAATTTTCAATAAAAATTAAACATACATTTACATAAACATTATAATGAAACATAAAAATAAATAATAACAACAAATATAACAATACCATATTATAAATTAAACTCAACCATTCTAATCATCTATAAACAAGATATAAAGCGCCCAAGGTGGTGTATTGTAATCTTAAGATTGGATATTGAATAAGAGGACAACACCATTAATAATATTTTAATAGGCATGGTAGCAACATTATAGGGGATCCATGTTAACCCGTTAACATTTATTTAAGAAAATATTTGGTTTAAATTTAAAAAACTAAAAATTAGAGTTAAAGTGGAACTAAGTAAAAATTTACTATGTTAATATAGGATGGAAACACATAAAACTTGACAAGTAATCAATAAAACAGCATAATAAGACAATAACAGGGATAATAAGACCATAACTTTTAAGAAAACATTTGGTTTAAATTTACAAAAACTAAAAATTAGAGTTAAAGTGGAACTAAGTAAAAATATGTTAATATAGAATGAAAACACATAAAACTTGACACGTAATTAATAGAGTGGCATAATAAGACAATAATTTTTAAGAAAATATTTGGTTTAAATTTAGAAAAACTAAAAATTAGAGTTAAAATGGAACTAAGTAAAAATATGTTAATTTAGAATGCAAACACATAAAACTTGACAAGTAATTAATAGAGTGGCATAATAAGACAATAATTTTTAAGAAAATATTTGGTTTAAATTTAGAAAAACTAAAAATTAGAGTTAAAATGGAACTAAGTAAAAATATGTTAATTTAGAATGCAAACACATAAAACTTGACAAGTAATCAATAGAATGGCACAATCAGACAATCTAACTTTTATGAAAATATTTGGTTTAAATTTACAAAAATTAAAAATTAGAGTTAAAGTGAAACTAAGTAAAGATATGTTAATATAGAATGAAAACACATAAAACTTGACAAGTAATCAATAGAATGGCACAATAAGACAATCTAACTTTTAAGAAAATATTTGGTTTAAATTTACAAAAATTAAAAATTAAGTTAAAGTGCAACTAAGTAAAAATATGTTAATTTAGAATGCAAACACATATAAAACTTTGACAAGTAATCAATAGAATGGCACAATAAGACAATCTAACTGTATCCGATTTAAGTAATGAAAAATGTTGCAAATAAAGCAAGGAAGGTGAAAACCTCAACTTACATGACACACTTTTTTCTATCAAGTAAGTTCATTTTGGGAAAAAGCAAATCATTCATGTATTTTTGTTGTTATATAAATCAAGTTTCTTGAGAATAACTTTATATAAATTCATTTAATTATAAAATTTAAATAAATTAAATTTAAAATAATTTTATTATAAAAATTATTTAAAATGTTATATATTTTATATAACATTGTTCCATCAAGCAAGTATTAAGGGAGTTATAGGATTGAATAGCTTTTTGAAATATGCATCTAATTTCATATTTTACACATACAGATTATATATAATAATAATATATATATAATATATATATATTAAATTAAAATTTAATTTTAATGTTAAGTCATTATTTGATTTTTATTTTTCCAATAAGGTTGATTTTACTCTTAAAAAAATTATTACTATAAATTTGGAAATTATGATGTTATTATTTTTTTTTATAAATATAATTTAAATTATGTTAAAATTTATTATAAAAGTAAATAATTTAAAAATAAAATCGATTTATATTATTTAATTTAAAAAATTATTATGGTAATATTGGATTGAATATGCATGGATATGTTATCCATATATATTTATTTTTATTTTTTTAATGCAATTTATTTTCCAAAAATATTTAATAAAAATATTTCAACAACAATGTACTTTTATCATTATCTTACTAATAATTTTATCAAAAATATCTTTACCTCAATGCTTTATTATGCTAAAATTTATATGAACTAAATCTAACTTATATTCACATTTTCCATACATTAAAATTAGTGTGATAATTTTAAAATTCAACCCTAAATATACATCAAATAAATAATTTCCATCATTTGCCTTTCATTAGGTTAGTAAGTGTAAATATAATTTCTTTTATTATTTTGATTAACTTTATACAAATTTCAATTTTGTCATACATTGCAACTTAATTTTGTCATAAAAGAAATTAGCCTAAATTCCACCCTTCTTCCATATAAGTCAAGGGTTTTTTTTGTTATATATCTTATTTTTTAACTCGCTTCTATGTTAATTAAATATCTACACGAGGAATAAATATGTATTAGAGGAACTTTAGTTTTTTTTCAGTTATAACATAATAAGCAATAATTATATTGATTGAGATTACTATAGTTCGTTTGACTTTTTTTGTTCTCCACCTTTTTTGTATCAAGGAGTCATGATTATCTAAATATAAAACCATCACAAAAATCTCAAATATGATACTCCTTATCTTTGTAAGTTAATATCGCCTTTTTATTAGCCAATAAAAACAACATTACAAGCAACTCTATCTTGGTGTCTAGTGTGCCTCTTAACAGTTGTTTCTATAGTTTTCAAAGACAGACCATGTCCAAAAAACTAAAATCATAATCTAAAATATGGACTCTTTTCCATGAAGTGATTGAGATTTGATAGATATCCAAGACAAAACTTGACCTTCCCTTGGAGGGAAACCAAGTCTACAATATTTTTGACTCATGCAACCATAAGAGACTGAAATATAAAACCAAAAAGGAGACCAAAAGGTAAAAGCATTTCAAGGCGCCCTGCCTTATCAAAGAGGATTATAGGAGACTCTTTGGAGATTCCTGGCACTCGCACCCTTACCCTACCTCCCCGTTTTTTATCAACTAAGAAACGAGGGTGATCAAGAACCCATTTTCCCTCTCAATCGCCTCCAACTTTATAACAATGCAATTCCACTCCTCCTCCTAAAACAACAATGCTTAGGCAACAAAGTGAGTGGGTTTGAGTGAACCTAGGAGGACCAAGTTGGAGGGGATTGTGGGGTTGAGTTTCTAGAAATAGATCATGTTTTTCTCGAGGAGGTTGAGTTGCTAAAGTGTTAGGGTTTTTTTTGGTGCGCATTAGTGGCAAGGCACATATCTTATTGTTGGAGGCTGATTTCTTCACAACTATTTCATTTGGAGGTAGATTTCCTTGAGGTTGACTACCTGGGTTGTATTCATTCTGAGGGAGTTGAGTTGTAGGTTCCAAATTGTATTTTTTATTGTATCTTTGTGGGTTGAAAAGTCCAAATTTTCTTGATAATGAAACGATGGAAAATTATTTGTGGGTTAATTAATTTTGAAACATGTGATTCATCTCTCTTGTTTATTTCCATTGCATATTTTTAATTATAGAAGTTAAATATACCAATGATTTTATTTTTCAGTGATTGAGTTATTATTTGGGTAAATAAATAATAAGTCGGGGATAAATTAATTTTTTGTGAGAAAATAAATTTGGTTGGTATTAGATATTTAGCATGGTATCAGACCTATCTAGAAGACTCTAAAAGAGATATCTAAGATCATGAGGGTTCGTTGTAGCAAAATTATTTCTAAACATTTTGTAGTTGGGTTTTTGTGGTTGTGGTTGATCTACGAAGACGGCATCATTAAACATTTTGAGATATGAAGACAGGTTGGATGGGGTATGAAATTTCAGCCCCTGGAAGGAGTGAATTAACTAGATTCTAAAAATGAATGATATTTGTGATTTAGTAAGAAGAGATGTGCAAGTTACTTTAGATCTCATATAAGCAACATAACATAGAACCAAGGATATGAAAGCGAGCTGCATAATTCTAGATGGTGTGAGGGATCATATAATTCCTCACATATTAGGAAAGGACATTAATAGAAAGACTTGGGTAGGTCTAACAAATCTTTATCAAAATTCAAAGAATAGAAAAATGTTGTTGCTCAAAAAGTTAAACAATATTAAAATGGGCATATCTGAGACCATGACTTCCTATCTCACGAGGGTCCAATAGGCTCATGATGAACTTGCAATGTGGGGGAAACTATGCATGATTCAAAGCTCATAAAATTTTCTTTGAATGGATGCATGAAGCAGTGGTCCACTTTTGTGGACATGATTCACATTGCATTCACCCCATATCATCATAAGAAATTATGTAGAGAGAACATTAGTAATAACAATGTGGCAGAATAGTCATAGGTCTATCATGATATCTTTGTCATAGGTCTATCATGATATCTCTGTCATAGGTCTGTCAAGATGTCTTTGTCATAGGGCTCAACATATATCCTTCATATATATCTCATAATATATTCTAATATCACAAATAAGAAGGCCCAAAGAGGTCATTGTCATACCTAAGAATTGAGGCCCATTAGGGCATTGTTACACCACAAGACTGAGGCCCATTAGGGCATTTTTACACCACAAGGTTGAGGCCCATTGGAGTGTTGTTACACCACAAGATCGAGGCCCATTAGGGAATTGTTACACCTTAATACTAAGGCCCATTAGGGTGTTGTTACACAACAATACTGAGGCCCATTAGGGTGTTGTTACACCACAACACTGAGGCCCATTAGGGTGTTGTTACACCACAAGATTGAGGCTCATTATGGCATTCTTAAACCACATGAATGAGGTACAATTTCATAGACCCATGGGATGGAATGATCATTATATCACTACCAATTAATTATAGGTCTTGGTATGCATTTATTTGAGGCACATAAACCCTACCTTTTACCTTATGAAATCCATACAATTTGGAGTATTCTTGAACAAAAAATATATATATGTTAAAAATTAAAATTATTTAATTGTATTAATGTTACTTTTGAGTAAAATAATACTCTCCAAGTCTAATCATTCAATTTGGCCTTGAAATGAAGGTTGGGCGTGCATTTTTTTGAAGCAAGCCAAAATTGCCTTGCTTCACTAGAATGCATGTTGAGGCTTCATTTCTTGGCCAATATTGTTGATTCAAATTGTATACTATTTAATTAGTGATTATTGGCCTTGGTGTGCATTTATTTGAGTCACACAATCCATGCCTTTTACCCTATAAAATCAATCCAATTTGGAGTATTCATGTAAAACAAAAATTTAATGAGGATGAGTTACTGTCCACCCAAATTTAATGAGGATGTACTTCACGATATGTGAGAAGGCATATTCCCCACACACTTAAAATGTCTCTTAGTTCATGTATAAATAGGAAGAGACTTCTAGTTTGTAAATCGTAACACATTGGTGATGTTGTCATTTTTTTATACATATTTTTTTATTTTGCAACATAGAGTAGAGGCAACATACCCTTGTTTTCCATATTTAGTGAATGAAAAATGTTGTAAATTCTAATTGTAAAATTGGTTGGAACATGGTTGGAATATGACAGGATAAATTTCATCCTCATAGGGTAATATATGGGTGGAATGTTTCCCACCATACCTTGCATTAAATAACAAGGGTCCTTGAACTCTTTATCCTAATTCCAACTCTTATTTTCTCTTCATTTGGGATTCCATATGTGCTAGCGGGAAATAACCCCTAGGGCTAAGGGTTGAAAGCCTCAATAGAGCAGAATATATCAATCTTCAAAGAACTCTCAATACAATGTACCAAACACTTGAATTATTAAATTTTCACTTAGGAATGTACCCGGGGGTCCTATGTTTAAAGATGTTCTCGTAGGGTCCAAACCCTTTGCTTCCTCTATGATATGCAGACCTGCAAATCAATCACAAAACCATATATATTATATATAATTCAATTTACATGCATAAGAATATGTAAGATCATCATAAATAACAATTTTGACTGTCATTCATAAGATGACAACATATATCGGGAACAAGACATGAGCTTCTTTATTGATGAATAGCAATAAGTACATGATAGATACAACCTGATCTAGGACAAATGCACTGACGAAGCCTTCCTCCATATCCATCCACCCTGAGCCACAAATACAACATCTCTAGTAGATGAAAGGATATGTTAGATAAGGAGACTAAGCACCTTTGCAAAGTAAACCAGGATTTCCTAGAGACTATGAGTGCATGAGGCGCAGGAAAAGCATACTTGATATGGGGGAAATCAAGTATAATGTTGATATCTCTCTTCTTCTATGAATTAGGCCTACCTAAGGGGTTTATATATACCACCTCAATTTAGTTATTTCAGTTAGGCCACAGGCTCCTGTAGGTGGGCTCTCAGTAAAACTCATAAACCCCGCTCAAAAAATAACATTTTATTTTATTTTTTCATATTTAAAAATGTATATGTAGGTATAGTGTTCTTGGACCCACATATGTCTACATTTTTTGTGGGGCGAGTTGCACATGGAATTTGAAATATACTTTTTTAAGATAAAGTTAAATATTCAAGGGTAAAAGGACCACCCAAGGCCATAAAAGAGCATTAGGTCTACAAGAGTGTTGAATGATGCTATAACAGATGCCCTTTAATATATGAGGTCAGAGGGGAACATGATGGCCGAAATATATTAAGTATAGAGAGTGGAGTCATTTTATAACCTAGGAGGAGATTATCAAATTCCAGCCCATCAAATACCTGTGGAAGGAGTTAGAAATAAAACTCATGTCTGAGGCAGACATACCCATGCTTAGAAATAGTAAATCATGTTTGTTGATAAAGTATAATTCATATCCAAAATGTATACATAAGTGTACAAAATGAGCGAAAGAATACATAGTGGATCATCATATCATATTTGCAAAAGAACACAATGGAACTATGTCTCAATATCACATAGAAAGGTGTTTAAACAATGATGTTGTATAATTGATCCTCAGAAAATTACCAAGTCATATAAGTGGAGTAGTGGTACTGCATAAAATTGGGTGCCAACATATAAGAGGATGTTGAGAAAGTCTGCAACATATAGAGTTGAGAGGTTTCACTGGAAAAAAAACTGAAGGAACTGTCAAGCGAACTAAAATGCTGACACAACTTGAGGTCTTCACCGACCACATATGGTACATTTATACACCATAGGAATAAATGGGATGAAGTCGACCATGTGAGAAATTGTTTGATTACCGATCATTGTGTATACTGTTAACAAATGTGATACAACTCACCAATAATGATAATGAGTGTCAAGGTACGCCGGTACAATGTAACAAGTGTGAATAGATGTGTTGAAGTCAAACACTTGAAAGAATCTACCAATCAAGAGACCTTGATGTATTATAACTATCAATAGCAAAGGAGTATGCCACTGATGACTACAAACCCTAAGGTATTGAAAAAAAACATTAGAGCTTGTTCCCAGAGAAATGAGTTGGAGTTGATGGGAAATGATCCGCTAGAAGGAAGGCATTAAGGCATCCCACATCAACCAGCATGAGCATAACCTGCTGGCCAATAATTTGGAAAGACTTGGACGAATAAAGATGAAGTAACCACCTCAAAGTACATTTATGGCGTGCACAAAATGTGACTAGCACATGATAGAAATCCTCTACACCAACCAATAATGAAAGCTGACACAGAGGCAAGGAATCAACCAATAGGTCAAATGGAAACCAAGGTATTGTAGGAATCCCAATTTGTGATAATGTAAGCTAATGTTTAACATAAGGGAAACCACTCAGTCAAAGACCCATGATATTGATCGGTGTTAAGCACAAGGCCACCTATCAATGATGTAAATAGGGACATGGTGCAACTCTATGTCTACTCTCAGAGCAATTTTTTGGAGTCGATAAGAGCAGACCTGCTAGCAAGAAGTCAATGGGGGCCTTCTTAACTAACACGAGTAAAGGACCAAGTAACTAATGTAATACTAAGAATAACTTGACAGACCAGGTATGACCAATAGAAATGAGTCAAGAGACACCGCAGAATGGCCGACAATAGATTGACTTCCCTTGAACAAAAGCATGACTTTATGTGACTTTATGGCGGCATAAAATAACTGTGTATAAGTTTGCGATGCAGGAGGCATCAAAAAAATATCCATATGATTAGAAGATTTAACCAGCCATTGGAGGGCTGTCTTAAAGACAAGGTTTTGGCTTCCCTACATTCAAACTAAGCCCCATCCTGATGAAGGAAAGACTCAATTTTTTAAGTGCTTTGTTCAAGGGAGACATGACTGACACTTACTACCATCAAATTATGAAGAAACTGTCTTGTTCCTACTCTTTTTTTGGAATATTTATTTATTTTTTCTTTTTCATATTATAAAGCCTAAAAAAAGAATAAAAGAATGCTTATAGTACAGTGGAGAGCACGAGTGTCAGGGGAAAGTGCACTAGTTCCTGGGTATGTAACATTCTTATGCTCAATGCAAGGTTGTGAATAGTGGTCATCGACACTCAGGAATGATTCCTCCATGGAAAAAAGAGTGTCAAGTTACAAAGGCTAATGAATGCATGGCTTGAAGTTGTAGAAAAAGTATGGTCAATGGTGGCTTATGCATGAGTCTAATGAAGTCATCTTAAGGCCAAAATGGGTGCAAGTGATCAATATGCAATGCAATAGTGCAACTCAACACATGGGAGCCTCTAGGGTATAAATCTAGAATAAAAGAAGAAAATAATTAGAATGTGGCTTCAACGCAAAGTTAGTGCGGGACTAAAGAGGACTCCCAATATTACATAATATTTGCATCATGGGAAACGTATGCTAGTGAGGTTATAAATAGGAAACCCATGGAAGGAAAGGCTCTAGCACTACATTATGATTTTATGAAATGACGAGTGAGAGAGGCCAAAAAATCACAACGTAGTGGGGTCGACCCTATGGCTAAGTATCGTAGTATGAGGCCAAGATACAAAACACAATGGAAAATGGTGTATATAACCTATATGCTAGTTTAGAGTATAATATCTGCCATGATAGGTCAACAATTGTGGCATCGAAATAGCAAGAAAACATCACTAAGTGTTAAGAGAAGTCTTCATTACCCTAAAAAAAGGACCTTCCCAACACTTCAAGCAAGGTCAAAAAAGTTCATAACAATAAAATAATAAATTTAAAATGAACTTTATAAAAGTGGGTTTGGGGTTTTTTACTATAAAACAAAGTTTTGAACCTTCCCAATTTCATTCTTACCATTCAAGTGTTGAAGAGAGAGCTTTTGGAGCAAATTTGAGTAAGAAAATCCAACAAGTTCCACCAACGAATTCAAAAACCACAAACTCCAGGTAATTCTTAGCCCTATTCTCTTTCTTTTTTTTGATTGATAAGTGGGTGAATCCTAAAATCCACTCTTACCCTGTGGTTGAGAGGCCATGACTTAGGGGCATCTAAGCTGTCAAAGTCACTCGGGGATCGCACCAGGCCTGAGCTGCACCAGCGGAAACGATGCTGGATTTTTTGGTATCGGCGAGACTAGAACTGGTTACCTTTGCTTACGGGGTGCCTTAACAGTGCGCTCCTTCACCAACTATTCTATATCTCTTTGATAACCCTATTCTCTTTCATTTGGATAAAAAAATTTAATAATTGAATCAATTTTTTGTAGGTTTTAACCCCGTACATAAATTACCTGCATACGAATTCTAAATCACAGGAAAAATAAAAATGCGAGAGCATAACACATAAAACACATATACACAGAGATTTCCCACTGGATCTCAAAACCGAGACTACCCGCTTGATTTTTCATTATGTTCCTTTCAATGTTACAATACATATTTATACATGCTGAAGCATCCAATACCATGGACTGAAAACCATCGGTCCAAAACCATGGACCGAAAACCATAGGT
>APFE031432531.1:0-19982 GCA_000404065.3 Pinus taeda | reverse complement strand
AATAATAAACGGGAACCATGAAACCATTACAAATCTGATACAAGTGGTTTTTATAGGATGACTTCCACATCTTGCGATGATAAATATGAATGGGCGAGGGGTCCTGTGCAGTCCACCTCCAACCAAGAATAGGGAATTCGGAATTGAAACACAAGGTATCTAGGATATATGCACTATAGTAAAATGGGGGAATTTTCCTCTCAGTGACTCTAGTTTTATTCCTAAAGTCACTAACAGCTACTGCTAGCTTATCCGAAAGGATAGTCGCCCAATCCATAATCGTGTTGTTCACTGCCACCTCCATAAGAGGAACCATCTCAATGGTAAAAATGGCAGAGTCATGTAAACCCCACAATCTACACATCATTATACCCGCATAGCAATAAGGAGAAGCCAAAGAGTCGACCGAGTACTTACCGGAGGATTCATGCTTGTGTTTATTTGGATTTTGCCTCCAGTCCTTAATAGGTTCGGACTCGATCTCATTCTCGCTCGCAAACTTCTCCAAGAAGGCGCTATTGTATATCTTCTCCGGCTTAGGCAAATGATACATTTGCCTCAGGTCTTCTGGCTTAAATGACCCAAAAATCCTTCCATCCCTTGTGCTGAAAGTTCTGTCCGTGATGGGGATTTCTTCAATTGCCCATCGCACAATGTCTGTATATGGAAGAATTTTCTCCCTTGCTGCTATCCTATGGAGGAAAGAATCAGCCAAATCTTTGAGAGTGCAGTCCGAATTTTTTAACGAATCCGCGGTAGCTTCTTCTACCGTCTGTGTTGGTTTCTCGGCCTCAATTAAGTCATAAGTTCCTTGCCAAGTGACTCTGGCGAGGCCTGCACATGTTGTGTCGGATATTAGGCCTTTTTTTGCTGTTTGCTGCGGCTTGTCCTGCGACTGGTGGATTGGAAGCACCTGCAATTTTCTTTGGCTTCTTACCCATCATGCCCGAACTCCTGTCTAAGACTGAATTCTGCACAGAGAGGCAATTTGGCATAACACAGAGAGATAGTGATAAAACTTACAATTGATAGCAAATGAATAGATGCGCACTGATATATTTTGCTTTTTAAAACAGGCGCGGAGACAATCTATGGACAGATCTTAGGACATGAATCCATTAAATGACCGTATAGAATCTGCCACCTTATAAATGCCCATTATATCAATATTTGGTCGAGAGATCTCTTTAAGCATGCAATGGACATATTGGCGGCCGAGCGGGAGTGATTATGTCTTAAATAATAGTAAATTGAGCTTTCCAATCACTTTAATGGCTTTCTACTAAAAACCGTGCCTTATCGCATCGCATCGGGGGCTATAACAAGTCTGGCTTAACAATGCATTGAGTATCACCGATCGCCGATTGCGATATCGCATCGGCGAAAGGCATATGTGCGTTAAGGTTCAAACAAGGGGACCCGCCGATCGCTGATTGCGATATCGCATCGGCAAAAGGCATATGCGCAATGTGATTATAACAAAGGGGAACTGTCGATTGCCGATCGCCGATAGCTTATCGCATTGGGGCATTGATATGGGGTGCTTTGGTGGTGCATTGGGTATCGCCGATCGCCGATTGCCGAATACTATATCGCATCAGGGCTAGCCTTATGCCATTTTGTTGTGTCCCTCATGTCATTGCGATATGCGATCTTGCGATCGCTTTATCGCAATGACCGAATATTTGCTTTATTTGTTTTTTAAATGGACATTGCTTTAAAAAGGGTTTTTTATAAAGCGCTCCTTTGATTATCGAACTTTTGTTAAGTAAAAGCTTTGATATCAATTTTATTTTAAAGGGACCCATTTCACATTTTAATGTTTTTTAATAATAAAAATAACATGAAATGGGGGGTTGTTTGTAAAGCACAACAAGGTGGGACTTTCTACATGGTATCAAAGCCAGCTGATTTGTAGAAAAATTTCTACATGGTATCAGACCAAAGGTGATCAAGGAAGAATAGTATACAAGTAGGAGAAGTATGAAGTTTGGTTTTTGAATATTGAAATGAATTCTTATCACATCTATTTCACTGATGGCGTTCAGTGGTTTAAGACTCGAATATTCCCTTGAAGGCAATTCAAATTAGATAGCATGGAAGGATTGCATGGAGGCAGTATTGGAAGATAATGGTCTCAAGGAATTCATTGATCAAGAAGTCCAAAAGTTGACTGATGCTACTCAACTGGCAGAATGGAAAAAGTGGGTGGCTAGAGCAAGGAGAATCCTCCTGGAGGGAGTTCGAGATCACATTGTCTCGAGCCTCCATGGGAAGGAGACTCCATTTTCGATGTGCAAAACATTGAAAGATCTTTATCATAATAGCAGTGATCATAGGAAGCTAGCGCTAAAGGAAAAACTTCGAAAGATCAAGTGCGAAAAGGGTGACACAATCTCTATGTTCCTGAACAAGCTCACCACCTACAGGGATGAGCTTGCAAGTGTAGGGGTCGTGACAGCTGATGACGACATGGTGAGTCTAGCACTCCTCGGTCTTCCTAAGAGCTGGCATAGCTACCAGGACTTGGTTAATGGAAGAGAGAAAATGCCAGATTGGGAATGACTTTGGTTAGACCTAATGCAACAAGAGATAAGGCGGAGCACCAGGGATGGATCTTCATCAAAACAAGATGATGAAGAAAATGTAGCTTTAGCGAGTAAAGCTAAGAAAGAGAAAGGGAAGGCATCCCAATACAAATATTCTCACGATGGGAAGAAGCTTGACAAGTCGAAGGTGTGATGCTTTCACTGTCATGAAGTGGGCCATTATGCTATGAATTGTCCACAAAAGAAATCCAAGAAGGGTTCCTCAAAGGGATCTGATGGTGATGCACTAGCTTCATAGTTTGAGCTAGATTTCTCTCTTATCGCATGCATGATTTCATCCATGGTGGGATGTGTTTGGTACCTCGACAATGGATCCTCTTTCCACATGTGAGGTGACAAGAATATTTGCAGTACCTTGGAGGAGAAGGATCTCCAGATGCGGATCGAGATGGGTGATGATGGAAAGTGATGTGTCTCAGGTGAAGGTACAGTTGTGTTTCAGAGGGAGCATGGTGCTCCTCTCACCCTATCTGTTGTTAAGTATGTACCAGGTCTGAAGAAGAATCCTATGTTTGTTGCTATGCTAGAAGATAAAGGCTATGATGTAGTCTTTAGTAAAGGAAAAGTGTTCCTGAGGCATATCGGCATCGGACAAACCAAGCGAATTTGGATTCGAGTAAGGAATCTCTACAAGCTAGAGGTAGATGACTGTGTTGCACTGAGTTACAAAGCAGAGGTGGTGCAAAGTGAAGATGTTGGTGAGCTATGGTATAGAAGACTGGGACACTTGCATCACGAGGCCTTGAAGATCATGCAACACATTTCTACCAGCTTACCCAAGGGAAAACTGGAGCAAATAGATACATGCAAAGGATGCACCTTGGGTAAGTATGCGAAAGCTTCCTTTCAGGATTCGGATAGTAGAGCTAGAGGAATCCTGTAGTGAGTTCACTCAGATGTATGTGGGCCATTCTCTATAGCCTCCACCGTTAAACAAAGGTACTATGTTATTTTCATTGATGATTTTTCTCCTAGATCTTAGATCTACTTTATGCGAAAGAAGGATTAGACCTTCTTGAGGTTTTGTGAGTTTAAAGCCTCAACAGAGAAAGAATTTGGGAAGAAAGTAAAAGCCTTGCATAACAACAATGGTGGTGAGTATCTTTCCCAGTAGTTTAAAGACTTATGTGCTACAAAAGGAATTAAATGGGAACTGACGACACCTCAGAACCCACAACAAAATGGGGTGGCCGAAAGGAAGAACAGATCTATTGTGGGAGCAGCTCGAGTGATGTTGCATGACCAAGGCCCACCACTTCATTTGTGGGCTAAGGCGTGCAATACAATAATGTATCTTCAAAACATAAGTCCTCATCGTATTTTGGGGATGAAGATACCTATGGAGGCTTTTTTGGGGAAGCGACTAGATGTGAATCACTTCTGAATCTTTGGATCACTAGTTTTCTATCATGTGACCAAAGATGCTCGGAAGAAGATAGACCCAAAAAATGAGTTGGGGATACTTCTGGGGTTCACAGATACACCCCATAACTATCATGTGTTTCTGCCTGCCAGTCAAATAACCATAGTGTGCAGGGATCTGAAGTTTGACGAGCAGAGAGCCATGCAAGTGTCACTTGAGAGGGAGATCAAGTTGCATGGCGATGAGGAAATTTTAGTCCCAAAGGAGGAGGAGCCTCCTGATGATGTGGATCAGCCAGATGTAGAGGATACAGTATTAGAGACCACCAGTCCTGGAGAGTCTTCCAGGGACGGGCGAAAATGCTCGCGGGAGGCTGACAGATTGATGCAGGATGCGAGAGAGAATGTGGGGCAGCCATCCTCTCATCGTAGGCAGAGGAGATCTCCTAAGAGAAACACTAGCTACATGGCCCTGGTTGCGGAGTGTGTAGCAACTGAACCTTCTTCTTTTCAGGAGGTAGTGCAGAAACCAGTCTGGGTTGATGCAATGGTAGAAGAATATGATTCTATCATATGAAATAGTGTGTGGGATGTTGTCCCTAGAGCTGGGGACAAGTCAATGGTTAGTTCCCGATGGCTTTACAAGGTAAAGCAGGTAGCTGATGGGAATGTTTGGAAACACAAGGAAAGTTTTGTTGCTCGAGGTTTCTCACAGGTTGAAGGGATCGACTACGATGAGACCTTTGCTCCCATAGCAAGGTACTCATCTATCAGATCGATGCTAGCTCTATCAACTCAGATGGGTTGGAAGATCCATCAGATAGATGTGAAGACAGTGTTCCTCAATGGGAAGATTGAGGAAGAGGTATACATTGAGCAGCCTGAAGGATTTGAGACCTTTGATCCTGAGTCACATGTCTTCCACCTCAAGAAAGCACTGTATGGGCTAAAGCAAGCACCCTGTGCTTGGTATACCAAGATCGATAGCTATTTCACCGGGTTGGGCTTCACCAAGAGTGAAGCAGATCCAAACCTATACCACATCATGGTAGATGGTAAGCCATTGATTATTTTACTTTATGTCAATGATCTGATTTTTATAGGTGATGACCAGCTGATACAGTCTTGCAAGGAAGGCCTTGCAAGAGAGTTCAAGATGAAGGACATGGGCCTCATGCACTACATTCTAGGCATGGAAGTGTGGCAGAAAGATGAGGAAGTATTTGTGTATTAAGGCAAGTATGCGAATGAGATACTTAGGCACTTTCACATGGAGAAGGGCAAGCCCATGTAGACTCCTCTAGCTGGAAACTTGAGGAAGGAGGATGCTATTTTAGGTGAGGTAGTAGTTGCTACTATTTATCAGCAACTCGTGGGTTCACTCATGTATTTAGTGAACACACGACCCGACTTATGCTTTGTAGTGAACCAGCTGAGTCAAGCTATAGTTCAGCCTACCAAGCTATTTTGGAAGGCAGCAAAGCATGTGCTGAGATATCTCAAAGGCACTAGATAGTACGGATTATGGTACAGAAGGACAGAGGGAGTGAAGCTGAAAGGCTTCATGGATGCAGATTGGGCAGGTAGTCCATCAGACCGAAAGAGCACTTCCGAAGGAATCTTCAACCTTGGTTCGGCTGCAGTTTCTTGGTACAACAGGAAACAAAGATCAGTTTCACTTAGCTCAGCAGAGACTGAATACATGGCTGCCAGTCAGGCAGCATGCGAGGCCATTTGGATGCGGAAGATTCTAGTGGGATTGTTTGGTCAGATGATGGATCCTACAGTGATATACTATGATAATCAGAGTTGCATAAAACTCTCTGAGAATCCAGTGTTTCATGACAGGTCCAAGCATATAGATATCCGTTACCATCATCTACAGGACTGTGTGGTCAAGAGGATCATGATGTTGCAGTATGTTTCGACGGAGGAGCAGGATGCAGATATTTTGACAAAGGCATTTTCAAAATGCAAGTTCGAGTTCCACAAAGACAAGATCAGGGTTACTGATAATCCCTTTCTTGTTGAGAGGGAGTGTTGAAAAGTGTGCAACAAGAAATGCTAAAAATAGAAAATACTAAAAATAGCACTGTTATAAATAGCCTGGCTATAAATAGCAGTTTAGCCATTGGTGATCTTAGCAACAATGGGTGAAATGTGGAAGTGCTAAAAATATCTTTTCTAAAAATAGCATTTTGGGATCCCTTCTTATTTTAGTCCGTCCCTGGACTAAACATAGGAAGTAAAATTCAAATTTGATGTCAACAGTAGTTCGAAAATTAATTAATTAATTCATCTTGATTTAAAATCAAACTTGAAGTCTATGTCAGGACATGCAATAGTTTCTCCTTTGATTGAGGAATTTAACCTTCAGTTAAAGAGATAAGGATGAGTTGTAATATTGAGTTGTAATCAGTTGACTTAGTTTAACTGAGTCAAGTCTAGTTAGATTAATTTAACAATTTGTTAAATTAATGAGAGTTCAGTTAGTTAATGCTTGCATGCATGTAACTACTGTATTTTAGATAACTGAGTATTCACTCATGGATAACTCATGCATATCAATTCAATCAAAGACCCAGTTGAGATCAGATGGAGGGACAGTGTACTATCAGTTTCTAGGATATTCCTTGGTGAATATTCTTTTGCATGCATAAGCAATATTATTCCTTATGGATTGCACATTTGGACCTGAGGTTCTAGTGAGTGTGATGAGGCCAATTCACACATGTGATATCATTGGACCCAATCAAAATTCTGCAAGGAAATAGGAGCCTTGGAGGGCTTGAGGAAGATATATTCTATGTCTATTAAGTCTGTGAGTGGTATTGTTTGATTACAGAGAGAGCAGGATAGCTTGAGAGCTGATTCCTTTTGTAACTTGAAAAAAATTTCCACTTGTATGATAATACAGAGTTGGGGTTTTAGGCTGGTGCTTTCCCCAGTGACATATCTTCTGTGTTATGGTTGATTACTTCTCATTCTCAGTAATATTTTTTCATGCTTGATGTTGCTCATGTTCGATTCAGCTTCCGCTAAATTGTTTGTAGAAGTAGATCAAGTGTTTTGCTTTAGTACATTGCATTACCAGGTGATCTAGAAGTGGGAATTAATACATGGTATTAAATCTAGCTGATTTGTAGAAAAATTTCTACAGATGGATTGGTGTGGCCTTGGCCTTTCTAGAGCATTTGAGCAAAGGAGGAGAAAGTCAAAATTTGACTTCTTTTGACTAGAGTTGACAAATGTTCCCTTTGGGACCAACTTTTTCTTGTTTGTTGTAGATGCTAGAGAGTACATGCATTCATTAGAGATATACATGGAGCAAATATGTTTTATTTTTTCCTTTTTTTTTTCTTCTAGGCCTACTAGCTACCTCGAAGAGGTTTTCAGCTAGTAGGTCTGCCTAGGCGCCTCAAAGGAGGTTTTCACCTAGGATATTTTCTTTTTTCTCTTTTTTCTTTTTTCCCAACCCATTGGCCACCTCATGGAGGTTTTCAATCAATGAGCCAATCTGAGGTGCCTCCAAGGAGGTTTTCACCTGAGGTTTTTTTTTTTTTTTTTGTTTCTACCGTACCCTACTTGGAAAACAAAATCACTTTCAAGTATAAGAATACTTCCAATGGAGACATGTGCACATCAAGATGATAGACAAAATGATGTGGAGGCTTGAAATGTATGCATTGACATGTACCTAGATTTCAGAGACCAAAAAATTTGACTTTGAAAGGAACAAACATTGTTGATGAAGAAAGTGATGCTGCAACTTAGTGACTATCTAGAACCATATTTCAATATACTTGTGATGTCCTTGGTCCTTTTTCTGATTTGAATCATTCTTCATGTCTTCTTCTACCATGACCTTCAAATCTTCCTCTTTTTGCTGATTGTTCTCTTACATACATGGATGATTTGATGGTAACCATGAGGGAGTTCTCTCGATCTTTGATTTTGATTTCTATTGTTCATCAAGTGTAGCCCATGATTCTTTGGTCTTATCATTTGAATCTTCTTCCTATGGATGTGGTATTTCAATGATATCAAGATAATCTCTTTTTTGCAATACTCTTCCTGAGCTATGATGAATACCATTGATATAAACAGGATATGTTTGTAAGTGTTGTACCTCAACATTGTAAGTGGGATGATATACTTCAATGTGCGGGTTTGGAAATGGTGGTACAGGTAGTTGAGTGGGAGTGTATATTGAGACCGATTTGGATGGGGTTGTGGTTGTGGTGGAGGTGAATGGTAAGGATAACATGGAGTTCAGTATGCAGGATATTGAGGAAAATACTGAGGATATTGTGGATGGCTCCCATAAGTTCCTTGCCAACCTTGTTGCCAAGATTGGTTTTGGGGTTGAAATGGCCAATGTTGCCAAGGAAAGGGGGTGTCTCAATTACTTTGAGGTTATGTGCATAAGCTTGAAATTGTGAATTAGGTTCTTGCATCATATCCGTCTAAACAGGCTGCCATGGTCCTCTTGGAGCTACATAACATTGTTGCATTGGCAATTGACTTGCTGCATTGTCCTCTTGGTGAACTTCCTTCAACCTTGGTAATGAGGAGAAAATTTTAACATCATGTGATTCTGCAACACAAATATCAACATTTTATTTTCCTTCATCTTGAATTCTTAACATTTCTACTTGTTTTGTTAGATTGCTAACAACTTCTATTTTAAAATTATCAAACAACTTTCCAAGTTTAGCTTGACTTACCAATCCTGATGTTGATTTACGTACTCTTGCTTTTCCTCTTGATATATGTTTGCATGTTTCACAAATTTCCTCAAATGATAATTGATATACATCACCTCTACTCATGAGATTGAGGAGATCAATCCACTCATCCTTAATTGTTCTAAGTAAGAGGGTTTTTAGTGTGTCAGATCCTAAATGATGTATTTTTTCCCTCTTAACATTATACATGAACCTCTCTGTTAGATCCTCTAGACTCTCATCTTATCTTTGATTCATTCTAAAGATTTATTCCTTAAGATCATGATCTTTATAATTTTCTAGAAATATCTTTTGCATATAATTCCATGATATTATTGAATTAGTCCCTAAACTCATGAACCATTTAAGAGCCCTATCCTTCAATGTTGTTGGAAACAATCTCAATTTTTGAGTTTTTAATAAGTAACCATAAGATCTACAAAAAATCTCAAATTCACAGAGAAAGGTTTTTGGATCCTCTGACGTTAGACCATGAAATGTTGGAAGAAAAGATGGAGGGATGTTCCTCATGTGCACACTACCATCAGTATCTTGAATGGGAAATCGAAGAGGATCTTCCTTATTGTCATCATCTCCATCCATTTCTTCTACATTCTTTGCCATCTTCTTCTTCTACCTGCAAAAGTGAATGGTGATATGGCTCTTACTACACCATGTGAGCAAATGCAAGTGGTGTGGGGGGGGGGGGGGGGGTGGGTTGGTGTTGGAGAAATTTTGTTTTTGCTTTTATGATTGAATGAAAACTCTAATGCAATGCACTTTTCTATTTTTGAAATGAAATATGCCTAATGCAATTATGTTTTGTTTTTGAAAAAAGTAAAAAAGAAATGAATCAACTAGGGAAGAAAACAATGCATACTTTGACACCTCCCCCGGAAACGGTGCCAAAAAGTGGTGAGCCTCGGTATTGCAATAAGAGTGCTGCAAATCCCAAGGATACTGACTTTAATTATCAACTTGGGGTTCGTACAAACTTAAGAGGTATCGGCACTATATGTCTAACATACAATGTTTCCTTCCTTTTCTGTCATGATGTAATGGAGTGCATGTACTGAAGTGAAATCCTAAACTAATTGCATAAAATGAAATTCTCAAACTTAACTTATTGCAAGAAAGAAATTACAAGGAAAGACAATGAAATCAAATGCTAAAACACACCATTTCTAACTAACTCTTAAGAGGCTTTTCTTAAAAAGAATGCTAAGTTAACATGTATGCAATCCTACTGTCCTAAGCATGCAGATTCAAACCATCAAACCTTCTACTATTGTGCACGTAAGTAAATAAAATAAATTTGTTTTTCTTTTCGTCTTTTTGTCTTGACAAAAATGAGGTGGTAGTCTGTAATTCGACTACAGGTTAACTTGGTAACCAATCAGTTGCACACAAACATATTCTATACGTGGATTTTCACCTTGAGGGCCCCGCTTATCTGACCAATCACTGTCGGTCCCTCGTTGACTTCTCCTTTTATCAAGCACTTCAATCTGCGTCATTAATCTCACTTCTCCATATCTAATGGATATCGTGTCATCCACTCACCAACTAACCAGGACGATTTCCACCGTTGATGTGACTTGTCCAATCGAATAGATGTTGTGAAATATCACGTGAAACCTTGCATGAGCGATATCAGGTTGAGAGTGAGTGAGAAAAGTGGTTCTCCCATGCTACATGTCATCTGCTAAGGTTAGTCGTGTGAATTTTAGGAATGCCGTTTACAACCTTTAGGGTGAGCGAGATACTACTTCCCACTTATCAATACCACCCACGTGCTTAATTCATACTTTTAATAAAGGTGCTTAAGGAAATATTTAGTGCTTAAACTCAGTATTAACACTTAACACTAATTGACTGTGATTTATAAATAAAACGTATGAACAAAGAAAAATAACCGATTATGGTCCAAAACACCGATACACAATCATAAGAGAATTTCTGCACCAGAACAGTGCGTCCACACCACACTTCAATCAATTACTCAACAAAATGAAAATTACAGAGTCTTGGCCCTCTCAGCTTGATTACAACAGTTTGTTTGACCTCTGTTTCAATCTCAAACCCTATCTTTGTCACACCTCACGCTTACTCACTCTATTCTCGATAATGTCTCTATCATTACATTCTTTCCTCTTTTATGAATCAAATCCTATTCTAACTGCATTGACAACTCAATCTATATTTTTATCACTCATCCATTAAATTCCTATTCTCAAGCTCTGATACACATCTATACTAACACTCATCTCTTAGTCTAAAAATAATATAGTGATCTAATTATTACAATCATTAAAGCAAAGATAAATTTGAGAGATCCAACAATCTAGATTTGGGAATAAGAAGACTAATCCAAGTAGCTCAATGATTATTATGAACTTCCAAATCTTTTCCAAGGATGAAATAATTCTTGTGATCCTACAAAAGAACTTAAATCAACCATTTAAATCAATCCTACAACAAGAAATCATTAATTCTAAATGCAAAAATAGAAAGAAATAAAAACAAGAGATGCATGTGAATAAGCAATGAAAAGAAGGAAAGAAAATGATACAAAAGGGCTCTGAGGGTCCTGGGATTTCCAAGCCCAAGGAAACTCAGAGACCTATGGAGGAGAACAAGATTTAGAAGCTGAACATGACACCAATCTTCATTATTTTCATCAGTGGAATCATATCCCTGCAATAAAATACAATGGAGCTACAAATTTACAAGCTCTCTACATACAAACACTAATGAAAAATCTCTCCACAATAATACTAATGAAAATCCCCCCCTAGAGGCAAATTTGACTTGGTACTTATACAAAATGATTAGGAATCAGTCCCCATGAATGGAGGAAGCTTTCCCCACCAAAATCCCTTGATTAGTGGATCTAGTCCCCTTGATTGGTGGATCTCCTCCCTTGATTAGTGGAACACATTCCTAGATTTTGTCAATCATTGGAGTTCCACAATTTGTGCCATAATTCCATAATATCTTGTTGACTTATTATTTATTATTGATCCTCCAATAGTAGGGAACAATTCCCTAGATTATCTCCTCCTCCAACTCTTCATAATCTGCCCAATATTCTCATAATATTCCACAAAAAAATAAATAATATTAAGCACAAATATTCAATTATTCATAAACCTTCCTAATGAATATATTAAAGTTAAGAATAAATTATCTAATGCAAAAAGAGAGGTTTAATGTGCTGAAGGACGGTCATAGGCCTTAAGTTATTTTTTAATTTACAGGCATGGGCCTTAATTTATGTCTAATTTAGAGGCCCATCAGGTAAATTATACTTTATGCTAATAATTGATGATTTCATCAGGATGATGTGGGTTACCTTCCTCAGAGAGAAATGTGAAGCTTTTGAGAAATTTAAAGAGTTCAAAGCCTTGGCTGAGAATGAAACTAAGTGAAAAATCAAAAGCATAAAGTCTGGAAATGTAGGTGAGTTCACTTCAAAGAATTTGAAGAATTCTATAAAAGGAATGGCATCGAAAGGTAGTTTACAATAATTGAGACTCCCCATCAAAATGGTGTGGCAGAAAGAGCACATAGACCAATACAACAATTAGCTAGAGCAATGATGACCAAAAGGAATATTGAGCAAAGGTTTTGGGTAGAAGTTAATCATACAACAATAGTTATCCTCAACAAATATCATTTTACAATGAACAGTGACGAAACTCCCTATGAGTTGTGGTAGGTCAGGCTTGGAACAACCAAAAGCTGCAATTTTTTTGGTAGCAAATGCTACATCAAGAGAAATGAAGAAAAGCATGGAAAATTTGATGCTAAAGAAGTCAAACGCATTTTTTTTGGGAAACTCACATAATATCAAAGGATCCAGATGATAAAATAAATTCATCAAGAGGACCGTTGACTGTATCAATGTAAAGGTGGATGGGCACGATGATCAAGAAAGGAAACAACCCACAAAAGCCATCGTTGATGAACTAGTGAGCATTAGACAGGAGCACGATGAGGAATTTGCAGAAGAAAGCAATGAAGAAACCTCCAGTACTCAAGCTAAGGATCCTCCAAGGTGTTAACACCCAGGTTGTTCCCTATGACTCCCAAGGGAATACGACTGGGGTAACCACTAACCAACCTTTGGATTATAGATCCTAGCCTGTCTATAATCAGAGAGGGCTCTCTCTTTAAGTTTCAGCTATGCTTTGTGAGTATTTTAGGCTAGTTAAAAGTTTTAGTTTCTTGTTTAAGACTTTGGTTGGTGAACTTTTGTTGTAAGAAGGGCATGAAGAGTGCAAAAGATGCTAATCCATTGGGCATATGGAGTCAGAAAAGTGAGATATTTCTGGTGCCTGTGATGGAGAAAGTTTTGCTGCAAGGCTAGATGGCTATTGTTAATATAATTTTCCGATTTAGTGAGTGAAACAATGGGATATGGAGTTATCGACAGTGTGATATCAATTTGAACAACAATCTCTACTTAGTAGCATAAATGAATTACCAAATAGTGAATGTGAGATATTCAGAGCTTATTGGAGCAGTTAAGAATTCCAATTTAAACAACTGAAGTTATGGAAAACATTTATAGTGAAGATAGATTGGGATCAGGGTGTCTCCATGGACAAATCCTGAGCTATTATTTTTCTTTCTTTCCTAGATTTAGAACAACATGTGAGAGTTATGAGTTAAAACAAAATAACAGAAACATTAACAGAGATAGAGAAACACTTATTATATCAAGCCATAGCACTAGAATCCTGTAGCTTTCAATGGTTCCAATCACAACATGCACCAGTAAGACTCAGTTCATGTAAACTCCAAGCTTTATTTATAACATCCTTCTGAAAGTTATAGCCGAGTTCTCATTTCTTCATAAGAGAACAACAAAACTCACCACAACCCCTTGAAAGTTTGTGCGAGGGGGAATATATACAATAGGTTCTACAAAATATCTGAATGCAGAGTCATTTGATACATTAACTATGCTCACCAACTTTACAAAATATCAGATAAGAAAGTTATTGCTACTCTGAATGTAAGATAAATGGCCTTTAATGCTGTGAGGCCTCTTCTTGACCTTTGGAGGAGAGTGAGTCGGTTGAGCGTTCTGCTTTAATGCTAAATGATGTGAATGATGTGTATTTATACTCTATCATGTTGTAGCTTTTCTCGGCCCTGCTAGCTGTAGCTGTCATTGTTGCTTTTTGGTGGCCGAATCTTCCTGATGAGGTGGCTCATTCCACCTTTTGGTCACAATATATGCACCACACCTTCTGAATGTGATGATTTATATATTTCGATGACAAAATTTAGATGAAACCCTTTGTTTATAATAATAACTGTATCATGGAGGTCCACCATTCCTGCGTAGGCAATTGATGCCTCAAAATTGCATCCAAGGTCTCATCTGCCTCTGTGTATTTGTAGAAGTTTGGAGGCACTTCAAATAGATGGCTAATCTCATTCATAATTAAAAAAAAATTCTCTACTCTGTCATAGAGAGTTTGCCCAGATGCTGGCCCTTTTGCCTGTGAGCTGCTTGATCCTTGACTGATCTGATTGGTGGCAAATGTGTTCACCCTCTTTGCATAAACCTCATGTGATAGAAGTTTTCCTGCACTGTTGAGTAAGCTAGGAAGACCTCTGCCCTGTAATGTTGCAAATTTGTCCATGAACCTATTTACCTCTGTTTGCATGTCATGGCTTCTTCTATCCAATGCCTGCACCAAGATTTTCAGTGTGAGGACCCTCTTAATTAGCTGGATAGTCTCTGTCTTGTTGGAGATCCCAATTGCTGCTAGCTGAGGACCTGTCCGGTTATTGAGCACATTGATCATTATACTGGCTATCTCAGGAATATTGCCTAGAGATGCCCTTGCTCTATGCACTTCCCTTTGTTCTTTACCTATGAGTTCCATTTGCTCATGAATAGTTTCAATGTATTGCCACTGATCCGTTATTGATTGGAAAATGTGGGTCCACAAAATTGTCTTGATTTTAGCCACCACTTTATCAAGGGTGAGCTCTTTCTCCAGCTCCTTTATCCTTTCTTTGAGAGTTTTTATTTCTCTCCCTTTCTCAGCCACATTCTGCTTTGATTTATCATACTTCTCATTTAGCTTGGCCAAATTCTCCTTGGCTCCATTTAGTTCTGTCATCTGGGCTTCGAGGGCCTGGACCTCACTCAACAATTTCTGCATGTCGAGGCTCAGAGCCTGCTCTGTAGATGGTGCTGGTGCTGCTGTTGATGTTGATGGTGGTGCTGTTGCTGCTTCTGTGGGAGGAGGAGTGGTCTTTGGAGGCTCCTCAAGGTTTATAACCTCTGGAGGGGGCTGAGATGTCTGGCCTCCCTCTTTCTGCCGCAGGGCTGCCTGTAGTGCAGCCTCTATGTCTTCCAGCCTCCCTTCTGTCTGCACTAGTTTCTTGTGCAGTGCTACCAGCAATGTAGCTATCTCTTGTTCTTGCTTCTGCTGAGCAACCTCATGTGTTTGGGGGTGAATGGTTGCTAGGAGATTTACCTTCTTTCTCAGGGCTGCAAGGTCTGCATATCTTATTTTTAGCAGCGTTTGTATGGCCTTTGGATCCTTGGGGTCATGCCTAAGCTCTATTGTTTAGGTTGTTTTCCAACCTTTTTGCCAACATTGCTTTGTTTGCCAATGTTGCATAGACCATTTCACCCGTTTGCATATGAAGTTCTATTTGGTCCATAGGGTGGATGTCTTTTGCAAGAACCTCCAGGTTGGTTCTTATGTAGTCTGCAACTGACTGTGGCTGCAGCGTGGTGGGCATGAAATGACTCATGGTCATTTTTCCTTCTGAGATGTCATAGGCTGACATAAGCCTCTGTTGATTTGTAGGGGCCATCTTTAGCATCTGGTTGTAGATTTGGAGCCTGAGTGGCTCATTTCTCCTCTTGATATCAGTAAACTGTTGCTTGATGCTTACCTCTGCTCTCCTTTGATGATTTGAGGAGATAACCTCTCCTCCAAGATTTCTCTCTTGTTCCTACTGAAAGGAACTAGCAGATACCTCCATACTTGGTGGGCCCATTACCACCTATTGCCCCATAGGGATTTCTTCCTCAGAGAGGGGATTTAGTCTCTGCCTTTTCTCCCCTTGATTTGTGGACGTGGTAAGGGGAGTCTCCTGCTCTCTATCCCTCTTCTTTCCTTTTTCCACCTTTTGTGGAGTTTGGAGAACTGAGGTCTCCATTGTCTTCTCTTGCCCAGAAGGCATGTTCTCTTGAGCCTGTTGCTCAGTAGGTGTTGGGGCTTCATCCATTTGCTCTTGCTGCATAGGCTGCCCCTCTTCTTGAGGTTCTTCTTGCTGTTCTTGTTGTTGTTCAACCTCCTTTTCTACTTGCTGCTCTGTTTGTTGCTCTGTTGTAGGAGGTGGTTGTTCCTGCTCCACCTGCTTTCCCTTATCTTTATTTGTTTCCTGTTGGGCAATTTCGGCTACTTGCTGTTGGGCTATGGAAGATGAGGTAGCTACTCCAATTTGCCTTTGACAGGAGGAAGAAACCTGCCCACAATGTTCCAAGTCAGCCTCTTTCTCAAGATTGCTTGTTTCTCTTCTTAGCATTTCTTCTTTACCAATTGGCTCTTCTAAGGTGCCTTCTTTCTAGCTTAGGGCATTGGCATACTTCTCAATATGGGGCAGTTTCACATGAACATAGCCACCCAATTTGCATTTTATTCTCCTAAGGGAAATGAAGTGATTAGGGTCATAAGGCACCCACTTGAAACTAGTTTGAAGTCTGAGGGTCTCTAGGATCCTATCAGCTTCCTTCCATCCTTCCTCCTTCTTATTGTACAAAAAGGGGCCCAGCTGATTTCTCGCCTTTAGTTGCACCTTCTTGCTTTTACTTTGGAAATGGACAAAGTATGCATTTCCAAACTATCTGAAGTACTCTAGGGCAAAGAGTCTCATAGGCACATATTTTGGCAGCCTATAGGGATTCAGCTCATAGCCATATACTCTGATTACTGTATGGTGTTGGTAGAAGTACCAATCACCAATGCTGTAGGCCTTTGAGAGTTGAAGAATTCTCTGCATTTCATCTGTCAATCTAGGAGGAGGGACACCCAACAACAAGGTCATAGCTGGATGAATGAAAAGATTGATGAATTCATAGTAGGTGTAAGGTGAATAAGGTAGAAGATGGCAAACTGAAGACCAAAACACAACCGACCTTGGGCTTCCCTGGGCATCTAGCTTTTTGAGAGGGACAGGGAAGGCATGAGGCTGATAGAACAAGAATAAATGATATATGTACCTGGTGTATTTAAACACCTTTTCCCTCTCCAGATTCATTAATTTCTCATGAATCTTATTGGCAATAAAAGTGGCAAAATCATAATGTACAGCAGGGGGCATCCCTGGGGAGAAAATGGACAGCATGGCCATAATGGTTTCATCCACATCCTCACATGTCCCATAACCCAGGATATAACTGATCAAATCTACCATCATTTTGCCCAGCTCATTAAGATATGGATATGCTATGGGAAGGGCAGTGGTCATAGATTGATATTGAGGCTGAATAAACAATTGATTAACCCTGGCAATATGATCAATGGACAACTTGCTCCCTTTCGTTATCAAATCATAGATGGAGAGAGGAGTTAGGGGTTTTGTGGTGTGAAAGTGGAGCATTTCATTGATGGCCTCAGGGGTGATATGGAACAATACTGAGCCTGAGGGGCTGAGGACGGCTCTCTGATAGGGGTCATAGCTTGACATGCATTGTTTTATCAAGTCTGGGAGGACATTGACCTGGGGGAGGTTGTAGATGGGTATGTGGGAATCCCAAATTCCTAAGGTGTCAGCCCCACTGAGATGTTGGGCCTTTAATTCATTCATCAGGTGAATATTGAACTTGGCTGTCATGGGCATGGAGTCTAACATCTGGTAATCTTTATCACCTAGGGCTTTCCACTCTAGCTCTTTGTGTGGGGCATTTAGAGGTTGAACATTCAGGACTATTGGTGTCTCCATGGCTCAACAGTAGTTATGACTTGGTGTTGAGCTGGTTTTAGCGGGCAGGAGACCACAGAGGGCTAATTTTGCAGAAGTCAGGCCAATTGTAAGGGTAAATGAGGCAACTGTGGTGACACTGGTGCAGAATGCACAACAAGAGTTAATCGAGGGATTGCAGGAGCTGGTAACTTTGTTTTCTTTGTGAATTATGCCTTTTTAGGTTTATAGTCCACGAATGCGCGGACAGAGTGGGAATTTGGGGAAGGGTGACTGTATATGAGTTCAGCAGGTGAAATTCAGCCCTGCACCTGTGAGGAATACTTGTTTTTCCGGGGATTTGCTGGTAAAAATAGGTTGTTTTACTCTTGTAAATTTAGTTCTGGAGAAATATGGACCTAACGTAGCTCTGAAGGGATGCTCTTGGTAAATACCTGGTGAATTGCCGGCAATGGTGACAAATACAGGCGGGTTGTAGGCGGCAGCGTTCTTCAAGTCGATTTCAGCAGGTTGGCGGCAGATGGATGTAATTTTCATGCAGAGGAGAGCAATAGTTCTTTCAGCAAAAATGAGAAAAACACGAAAATCAGCTAAAATATGGACTTTTGGGTCATTGGCGCGCTTTTTGGATGACGTCAGCATGACGTCATCAGGTGGGGTTAGGGTCGGAGGGTTGGTGGCAGTCTGTGAGTGGTCCACGGGGATGACACAGGTGGCGGACACGTAGGATCTCTGGCGGTTGGGGGTGCTGATAGGGCGCCAAGTGGAAGTGACGTGGGCGGGCGTGGCGCTGGCGTGGGCAAGCGGTCTTGTAGAGTGGTAAGTGGGTTTTCTCGGACCGCCTTCCATACGGTCGCGGTATTGTCAGAGGGCGCTCCGAGAGAATATAAGGGTGACGCGTGGCAGAGGCCTAACGTCACCCTCTGACAATTTCTCGGAAGGTAACTTTCGGTCGCGGATGCTCGTCCGATATGATGTGGGCTGTCGGATGGGAAGGCCCAGATCCGACGGTCGACGGATCGATAAGATGCGCGGGTAATATTTGACTGCGGGGAAGGATAAAATATAATTTTTTCTGAAATTCGCGCTTGGCGGAACTTTGGAAAAGTGGGTTTTTCAGGTTTTTTCAGCGTTACGGGTTAGATGGGTTTTTCCAAAGGTTCATTTGCAAAGTGGGTTTAAGGTTATTAATCCGAGCAAATCTCGGATTAATCCCAGGATTAATTCTTTGGTGCTCTTTGGGTTGCACTTAAATGTTTCAGCGCTGGAAAACCTTCAAAGTCACACATAGAGCTATAATGCTCGGGGAAGGGGATACATAGATTTTTTGGGTTTTTTAGCCAAGTTTTACATAGTAATAGGGGGAATAGGGGGTATAAGGAGTTACATAATGATAGGTCAGTAGTTAATATGGATGAAAATAGGGGGTGACTTGGAAGTTAGACATGCTCCATTAGGCTTCTGCAAGACTGCTGCAAATAGGCCATTTGTACTGGCAACATGTTTTTACCTTTGCTTTAGGCCAGTGCAATGCCATGAACCAAAATTTCTGCAACCCCCTCTACCTACCCACTCTATTGCCTAGCATTTTTTGTTACTCCAAGGAGGGTGCACTTAGATTTGCAAACCCTTTTGTGCCTTTTCTTTTCCTTTGGCTTTATTTTGATCTTCTATCTAAAGCTACCCTTATTGCTTCCAAGGTCCTAGATTAAACAGTTGGGAACCTTCTTTCACTACCTATCTACTTTACCTGCCAAGATTGAGTTGTTTGGACAGGTTTCTTTCTCTAATCTACAACAAAAATTGAAACATGGCATGGCCTAGCTTAGGCTGTTGGATCACCCATCCAGAAATAGGGTAGCATCCATCAAAACAAGTATATTTCCTTCATAAGAATATGAGATCTTTGCATCACCAAAGTAGATCATATTGGCACTTCCCTTGTCAATCATGAAAAATGAAACCTATTGGTATAGGTATCTAACAATGGCTCCACTTGGGGATGGTTTTTCCTTTGCAAGACCAAGAATAGCAGGTTAGAATTCCTTGGCCATTGACTGCTCCTACCAAACTTGAAACCTTTCTCTTTGTACTTCAAAACTGAAGGCTGTCACCTCTGTGGTACTTCTAGAATGTCAAGCTTTTGCCTGCTTATTTACAGTAATCTTTTGAACTGAACTATTTGTATGCTGAAAGAAAATATATACAACTGATTATGTACAGGAGAAGAAAAACCCTGCTATATGCATGGAAAATAGTCAAAATAATGCTTCAACATCCTGCCATTGACAGGACCTTCATTTAAGTCAGTTTCATCCAG
>APFE031432522.1:0-13727 GCA_000404065.3 Pinus taeda | reverse complement strand
GGGTTATAGGGAGAAATTTGTTAGGGATATGGGAGGAGTTTTGGTATTTTGATGGGTAGGGTTTGGGGTTTTGTCTTGACCAAATAGTGAAGGGATAGGGGAGATGGTTTGGTAGTAGTTTAGGGCAGGGATTTTAGGAAAAATGAGAGAGGGAGGATGGGAAAAGTGATAGGTGAGGGGAAAAGGTGAGTGGAGTGAAACCTTGGCACTAACAAGACATTTTAACAACCCTAGCCATCAATTTCTTGATGATTTCTTATGGTCGATTTTATACATTTTGGTGGCATTGAAACATCTCTATAAACACCCTATCATTGACAAAATTTGATGAGCAAGTGATTTTAAAGAGCCTACCTCTCAATTTGATAGGCTTCACCAAAATTTGGGAGTGTTTGGGCACTTGTTTTGGCCCTTGTCTGTATGCGCCGCGTGCAAGGCCCAGTGCGCCGTGCCCTGGGTATGCGCCGTGCCCTTAGAAAAATTGCACTGTGGACAGGCTGCATGTGCGCCGCGCTCCTGGGTATATGCGTCACGCCCTCTAAAGTCGCCTCCAACTCACTCAAATGCTCACCAATGCACACTCACGCCTTTACAACACTTCTCCAAGGCTTGTAATAGCACAATGCCTTTGGTTTTGACAAAAAGTTGTATATATAGCCTTGGAAGGGATGGATTTAATTTTTGCCTCTTTAAAAACCCATTTTTCTAATGTTATGTTTTGCACTTTTTTCACTGACTTTAAAACACACTGATTTTCACTTTCCCTTTGAAATTTTAGCTCAAATGATGAAATTTTCGGCACTCTTTGCAGGGATTGCACAACAAGACATTTGGCAATAGAAACCATGAGAGGACATTTGGCAATTTCTCCTAGGGTTTTGAAAGCAATTTCTCTTGGAAGCTCAAATCATCGGAAAAACTTGTATCCTAATGTTCATACACCTTCCCCTGTAGCTGATGTTTGGCTCTCTGCCTTCATTTTGTGATGATTCGAGTAACTCCCCAACCCTTGGGCATTCTATCTCTTCATGGCACATTCTATATATTGTATGCAAACTATTGGCAAAGGGTTGGTTGTCTTGTAACTTCTGGGAGACTGTGGGAAAGAAACTTTGTTTCTGCATTGTATATTTTTTATAGAGGACTAATGAAAGGTAGTGGCTCTATTTCATGAGATTCATGTGGTTCTGAGTGTAGCAAATGTGTCTCTTATGTTTCATATGTACCTTTATATGTTTCGCAGCTCATTTCATATTCATTTCCATTGAAATTTTCTAAGTTAGCTAAGGTAGAATTCAATTTTATTGCACCGCCTGTGGGAAACTTTCATGTTCAATGTTCATTATTCTATTGAAAAGGATTCATGTTGTCCATGCCCTTTTCACCCTCTTAAATCAATCTCTCCATTCCGCACTATCTTAAAACTAAATTGCTAGTTTTTCCACCTACCTTGCCTCACGAAATAATCTGTGCCTTTGTATTAAGTTCTCTGTTCATTGACGTCCAGTGGTCCCATAACATCCCAGAAACATAGTCATTCATGAAAATCAATTCTTATTTTCATTTTCACTTAATATCATAAGACAATTACTTCACTGTAAGTCATCTCAGGCCTTTTCATTCACTTATTCACTGAGTGTGACTCGGAGAGAGCCCTCTCATGTTCTGTTAGGGCTAGCTACCTGACTGAGCATCGTTTCTGGTTACCCTGAATTTTTCCTTCTTTCAGCCTAAGGCAGATTTAGGTGCTAACACTAATGATCCAAATCTAAAAGTGTTTGTATTAGATGAGTTATATAACAAAACCAATAGCTAGGCATCCTCGTTATCAAAATTTAATAGCTGCATTGAGGAAACAATTTTATTGGCCTAACTTGAAAACAAAAGATGCTAAACGCATAGATAAATGCTTGGAATGTCAATAGGTGAAGGCATCCCATCAACATCCAACTAGGTTGTTACAACCCTTACCCATTCGAGAATGGTAATGGGAAATAATATCAATGGACTTCGTCACTGGCTTACCAAAAACTAGGAGGCAACATGATGCTATTATGGTAGTGGTAAATAAAATCATTAAAGCAACACACTTTACTCCTATAAAATCAACCCTTAAAGCCATTAACATAGTATAAATATTCAGGAAGTAGATCTTTAGGTTGCATGGTATGCCAAAAACTTTTATTTCATATTGTGATGCCAAGCTCACTTATAAATTTTGGAAGGGTTTATTTGAAGGTATGAAAATAAATTTAAATTTTAGGCCACTCTATCATCCTCAAACTGATGGTCAAATACAAAAGAATCAATCAAAGCTTATAAGATATGTTAAGAATGTATGTTATGGATAGGCCAACTAAGTGATATGACTATCTCCACTTAGTTTAGTTTTCCTATAATAATGGATATCAAATTTATTTGAAGATGAGCCCCTTTGAGGTACTACATGGAAGAAGATGCAAAGTGCCTCTAAGATGGGACCATCTTGAAAATCAGTTAGTGTTGGGAATGTATATACTCAAAGAAATGGAAAAAGTGGTTAAACATGTTAAGTATAATTTATAAACAACTCAATATCGACATAAGATTTATGCATACTTGAAAAGAGTTCACAAATAATTCAATTTTGGTGATCATGTTTACTTAAAACTCAAACTGATGCGGGAGCATTCAGCCCAAGAGAAATTATTGTAAATAACAGTCATAGGGGGTCAAGCATTCTAGAATTATTTTCCTAAGTTACAAGTCAGTGTGATTAATTAGATGTTTCCAAAGTAAATAAATAAGAAAATAGGAAATAGGGAGTGCTTTTAGGAATAAAGCAATGAATATGGATCATCATGGATAAGGAGGCTTTTCTTGTTCTTAAAATAGGAAAAGATGGAATAAAGCATCAATAGACCTTTGTATGCATTGCATGTAGAGTTAGAGTTTTAGTTGAGTGATTTTAGGATTTTTTAATCATGCTAAGTTTTATAAATAATGAATCCTCAAAGACATTGAAAAGGAGAGAGTGTGAGAGAGTGTGGTAGAATAGAAAGGAGAAAACCTTGGGTAGCCAAGGCTTGTAAGCCTTCGGCAATTGTAAGGCCATCACTGTCGAACATCCGGCAAAAACAAAGTCTGTAAGTGCTTTCATTGTTAATATAAAAAGTGGTTTCAGAATTGTGTAATTTGATTTCTGGAGTGGAATATATCCTCTGCAATTGGGTTTAAATGAATAATGCCCATTTTTATAATCTGGTAGTGAGATCATTGTTAATGCCATTAAATGAAACAAAATGGGAAATCGATTTAAACAATCGATACTATAATTGGTTGTATTTCTGCACCGAATTGAAGGAACTGGTATTGTTAATATCAATATTGTAGTGTTGACGGGAAAGAATGGGGTTTATGAATTTCTGAATCTATTTCTGAAGAATAGATGTTATGTTTAGAGATCTGGTTAAATTTCCAATCGATCGCATGTTCCATAATGATCTGCATATTAATACCTTGGCAAGCGAGCAGTTAAATATATTTACAGTGTGTTAAACAACTTATAGTGTTTCTTTTTCATTGTTACGCTGTCGACCTGTGATTTCATTGCTATATATAAACAATGGCAGACTTGAAATTAACTGATAACGTCCTTGCCAACTAAGGTTAGAGTTCATATCATATATTGACGGCAGAGTCTCGGCCTCAGAGTGCCATGCGTGTCTATTACCTTGTTGCTGGCCGATTACTGAGTTTGCAGGCATAGAAAGGAGCGTTGCGTTCTTTACCTTATGGTTTTCCTTGCTGTCCGTCGATAGAGCTGTTCTTTACTTACTGATGACGGGGCGATTTGAAAACACAACGTAAAGAACGTGTTAGCTGATGAATGGACTCTATTGGGCCACGAGATAATGGTGGTTTGACTGCTAATTGACCAGTGGACGTGTGTTGAACGTGATGCATATTTTATCATTGTGAAGGTCAAAATATTGTGATCGAGGCCTGTATATACTGTTGTGGGTTGTGCGAAAGCCCCTTGCTAGAGGACGCATTTGTGCATTGAGAGCGCCAGATTCTTTGTTTAGTTGAGGCCGCCGGTATGCGTGAAGGGAGGATGGACTAGTGTTTGCAGAACTGAGCCTCTTTCCTCCTTGTTGGACATGGATAGTTGATACCACTACTTCTGGGCATTTATATATATGTATCAAATAAATCAATCACTGTGGCTTGCTGTAGTTCCTATGGAGAATAGCAACACCAAACCAAGCACTCTCTTGCTATCTTACAGCGTGGGGGATTATTCCTGGGCAGAGTTCACCACCTGGAGAAGAGATTGGAACAGGTGGGTCGGTTGGATTGTATTCTTGGGGAAAGTAAAACGATGGAGATCCTGGTTCTATGCAGGCCTACCCTGCATCAGAAACCAAACAAAATCACTCTCAGACTTGGAAAGTATGCCAAGTTATCACCTAGATATTGTTGACATTTTGAGGTTTTATAGCCAGAATTGGACCAATTTCTTATCATCTTTCTCTTATAAAAAATATAAAAATTGATAACGTATTTCATGTATCCTTTTTTGAAGAAATATGTATATCACTCAACTCATAAAATTGATTGGAATGTTGTACATGTAGAAATGGAGGGAGAGTTCCTCGAAGAACCTCAACATATTTTAGACCTAAGGTTAATCATGCTTTGGAATAGATATATAGTGCAAGTGAAAGTTCAAAGGAATCATTTTAACACAAAAGAGGTAACATGGGAGTTGGGGGATGTTTTTGAAGAAGCATATGAATCTCGAATTTAAAATAAAATGTTGGAATGATTTCTAGAAGTTATGGGCAAACATTGGGATGATATCAAATTCAAGCGGAGGAGTATGTGATATCCCTTTACTTGAAGATTTTGTTGCAAATTTGTATATTTATTTAAGTGTGATGGTTTCCTAACTTTAAATAGACTTATTTGGAAAGATTTTATGAGTGTGATAAACTTATAAAGGCTGAATGTAAATCTTGTGTTTATTATGTTGTTAAGAAAAATAAAAATTGTAAAAATTAGTACATAAGCTACATCTGGCTGAAAGAGATAAAGGATGCAAGTTAATCTTGGTTATTAATTAAGCATTCATTAAGTCCTAGGAATCCAATCTGAATAACTAGATTAATTATGAATTAAGGATATGAAATGGTCCATAACTTCCCTAAAAGTCATGATGTTGTCTTTGGAAGTGGGAAGTAGAGTTCATAAATGAGCTAATAACTACCTGTTTCCTGTTGGGTGAGTGAAAAATACTCAATTTTGACTTGTGCCTTATTCAAATTAAGTAATTCGATTTTCCACACTAGGAGGATGACTTGGATTGTAGTTAACTTGCGTGACATGGACTTGTCTACTAGTTTGCTCAGTAAATTCAAGGTTGTAGGCTAGAAGTAAAGTTGTGCATATATTGATTGGTAATATTTAGAAATCTAGTTGAGTTATTGTTATTTGAATTGAGTTAATTGAGCTCAAGTCTTTAATTGAGCCTGGCTGAAGGTCAATTGAGTAGTAGAATTGTTGTTAGCTCAATGATCTCTCATTCAACTAGTCAATTAGCTAAAAATAGACACAATCATTTATGGAATTTGAATTTTGTAGTTTATGTGGAGAAAAAGGAATGTTTATATTTATATTTGTCTATTGTTGAGAGTACAATGCCTTTTCACTAAGTAGGTGATCAATTATTTCAGGATTTGTGCTAGGAAATAGGGAATTTTGCTATCTTTTAGGAGCTTAAATCCTCCATAATTGTGAAAGGAAATAGGATGTTGATTCAGGCTTGAATTGGCTAAGTGTTGGCTAGATCAAGTCAGGAGGTAGGAGAATAGGATTTTAGTGCATGGTGTGCTTTAGAGTTGAAGTGAGACATTGTAATTATTTCTATTTTCTTTTGAATTAATGTAAAGTAGTAGAGGGGTTTGTTATGAAACCAGCTCACAAAAATATAGAAAAGATATATCAACGCCTTAGAATTCAGCCTCTTCGAGGGGGCAAGCTCCTTTACATTACATAAATGAACAATTCTTGGATGATACAAATGAAAAGACCTCCTTTCTATATATAGGAGTCTAAGGGGTCATAATATAATCAAATCCGGCATAACAATAATAATGTAAGGGCACGATAATAACAATAGTAGGCTTCTATGGGGCACACTAATAACAACAGGGGGATTCTATGGGGACTACATGGGTAGAACAATATAATAAGGGGGTTGTACTAATAAAAATAAGGGGTTACACTAATAGTATAGGGGCCTAACATGCCCCTCTCCTTTAAAAAGTGTTGTCCTCAATGCTTGAGTACTTCCTGATGCTTCTATATAAAAATTTTATCCTTCCATGTGAAATATTCAACACATAAGTTATTCCACTTGATGAGATACTCTAAAATTGATTGATTTTGTAGCTGTCGGGTTCTTATTTCTGTGACTGCTCGAGGTTCTAATATGATTTTTGATTCCTCATCAAGTTCTGACAATATTGTTTGAACAAGGATATTCTGCAGCTTTTGAGTGAGTGGCCACACTTCTTTGTCCTTCTTCCATTCATCCCTTACTTCTTTTACCCAATCTGGTTTGATATTTGAAATAGCGCAAAACAATGCTTCCACATCCTCATCCTTTCTTGAGAGTACATCTGCAACAAAAATTTCTTCCCTTTTCTGTAGATGATGTCAAAGTCATAACCCAACTTATTTGTGACCCATTTTTTATGTTCTTCTAAAGATAATATTTGTTCTAAAATGTATTTAAGACTATCATGATCCATTTTTACCTTGAAGTGTCTTCCCATTGGGTAAGGTCGCCATTTCTTAAGTGCGTGTAGTATTGCCAACATTTCCTTCTCATAAATAGCTTGCTTGAGATGTAACTGCAAAAATACCCAATCACCTACATCAAAACATTTTTCACTATGATGTTGATCTACGTGTTTTTTCATTCGATTCTACACCAAAGTGGCATTATCTTTTAAAAGTTGGAGAACTTGTTGTTGATGCTCGATGTGATCTTTCACTGCTTGAACCATTTTCTTCTTGATATTTCCTTATATCTTGATAGTTTGAGGAGTGGTAATTTCTTCCGATGCTTTACAAGATATGGTCGGATTCATTACTTGATGCTCAATTTGATCTTTCACTTCTTGAACATTTTTCTTCTTCATATCTCCTTCTACCTTGATAGTTTGAGGAGTAGTAATCATTACAAGGTATGGATGGATTCATTTCTTCTTTCTCAATGTGATCTTTCACTTCTTGAACCTTTTTCTTCTTGATATGTCTTCTATCTTGAGAGTTTGAGTGGTAATTCTCGCCAATGGTTTACAAGATATGGTCAAATTCATTTCTTCTTTCTCTAGGGTTGGGTCTTGGCGTCTATCCTCTTCTTTTGATGTTTCTTGATCCTTTTCTTCCCCCTCTTCATGCTCTATGTAAAATAAGAATCAACAATGGTGTATTCTTATTAATAGATAGTTCCAGAGATAGAAGTGATTCATTATTTTGAATGCTTCTCAATTGTAGTTTTTGTAGTAGAAACAATGACAGTGAGAGGTAGTGGTACAATACACCATGAAGGAGGTGGATTCGAGTTGTGTAGAACCCTTTTCGTTCTAAGAGGGAGTGTTGGAATTGGAATAAGAAAAAATCTCAATTATGAGTTGTGCCTTAGTCAAATTGAGTAATTTTATTTTCCACATTAGTAGGGTCACTTGGATTGCAATTAACTTGTGTGACATCTCCTTGTCTAGTAGTTTACTCGGTAAATTTGAGTTTGCACACTAGAGGTAGAGTTGTGCATGTATTAGTTGCTAATATTTAGCAATCTAGTTGAGATATTGTTAGTTGAACTGAGTTAACTAAGCTCAAGTATTTATTTGAGTTAGTTGAAGATCATTTCAGTAGTATAATTGTTGTTAAGTCCATGATCTCTGAGTTAACTAGTGAATCAACTAAAAATAGACACAGTCACGCATGGAATCTGAATTTCCTAGTTGAGATGGAGGAAAAAGCATGTTTTTATTTATATTTGTATATTCTTGAGTGTACAGTTCTTTTTCACTGAACAAGTCATCAATTGCTTTAGGATTTGTGCGAGGAAATAGGAAATTTCCCTATCTTTTAGAATCTTAATTCCTCCACGATTGTGCAAGGAAATAGGGGGTTTGTTGAGGCTTGAATTTTATAAGTGTTGGTGAGAGCAAGTTAGGAAGTAGGGGAACAAGATTACAGTATAGGGTATTCTTCAGAGTTGAAGAGTGGCATTGCAAAGAAGTACAGGGGTTTTTCTCGGTTGGGTTCCATGTAAATCATTGTGTTCTTTTTCCTTTGATGGTTGCATGTCGTTGTATGTGTGTCTAAATTGTGATTTCTATAGAATAGTAGAGGAAATTTATAATCTCTTGATTTTAGTTCAATTTCATCAATAGTATCAAAATTTCTATTAATTTATGAAATACATTACTAACTACCAAATTATTGGTAATAATAGTATAATCATTCATAGTAATCTAAAGAAATAAGCAAGGTAATAATATTCCTAGAAGAGTGACCTTAGGTAATTGAGAAAAATATTGGAGATGTGAGTTGTATAGCTATAAATTACACATGGCAATAATGAATGATGAATATTGTATAAAGGTATAAAGAATTGACCAAAAAATAACTTACAGACAGAAATAAGAGAGATTACAACTAGTGTATAAAGAACATGAGAATATAATTATATGAAATACATTGAAATAGCCAAAAAGTTGAGTTTCATAGATATCCTTTGTATATCATTAAGGATAAAAAAAAAAAACTTCTTTAGTAGCATTGCAGGTCAATTTTAATTTAACAAGTTATATTTGACAAGAGGTTTGGATTGGAAGAACCCATAAATAAGTACAATAATAGCCATGCAAGCATGTAGCCTAAGAAATCTTCCAAGAGGGAAAAATAACCTAGAAAATTTAATAATATAAAAAACATTACACATATGAGATGTTATGATAAATATTACAGTTTTGGTCAAGAATAACCATAAGGATAATCAACTAGAATTTAACCATATCTCAAGTGTGGGATAAAACTTTCCCAACCTTTTAGTACATTAAGGACTTAAAGCCTTTTAAATATAGACATCCAAAACAACAAGTGTAACTCTAACTAACTAAACAAGCGAACATTAACAACTAAAGACCCCATATTCTCGCCCTTTCATATAGTAGTCATGCTCAAACACGTAAAAGAATCAAGGTTTGAGATCATCTGACCTAAAATATGAAAATCAAAATCCTCATGAGTGATGTGAGAGATTTAAATCTTCTTCTTCTAAGGAAAAAGTTTCAAAAAAAGTACAGAAATAACATGTACATGTGTGTGAAAGACAATAACGAAACACACACAAGAAAGAGAAATGAAACTAAGTAAAGCGTTATAAAAACGTTGAAAGAGCTATTTTTTTTTTATGTGGGAAAGAGCTATTTTTTATAATGCTTAACCTTGACCATACATTACAACTAAACTTATATAAGTGAGGTTAAATGAGAAAGAATGACTATTCTACTAGAATAAAAGTATACGTAAATTTATACAAAACAGTAGTTATAAATAAAAACCCTATATAAAATTCGTCAACAAATAAAAAAAAAAAAGGATTGTTTAAGGGTTTAAACCTAAGAAAACACCAATTCTAAAATGAGAAACAACATAATCCCAGATAACTATATGTAAAGTAGAATAAATATATGGTCAAAATCGTATATGTGACTCCCTATCGAGTTTGAAAGAATTAGAAATGGTAAGTAATCTTTAGAATAATAAGGTTACATATGTTTTAAAAACCCCAACCAAATCTATGCCAAGAAGAGGAAATAAGTTGTGAACTAAATATGGGTATTATAACATTTAGTATTGTTGGAGAGGTAAATCCCCTCTACGGATAGAGGCAATCCATACTAGCCCAAAATGGGTCTAGCAACAATCAATCAATGCTACTACGCAAGCTCCTAATTGCAATTAAAAGGTAGGCAATGAACACCTACTTGGATTCCAGCGCTATTATTTGATGAAGAGATGCCACTCTCGCTCCTTTGCTCTGGTCGGTCATGATCCTCCACTATCCTCGTGGATGGACACCTGCACACGCAAAGAGAGAAACAAACACAAGCCTGAAATCTAATAAAATAAATTATACATAAGTCAGAAAGGATGTAATTCAAATTAACTATTACAAAGACAAATGAGAATGGAACCATAACAGTAGTCATCTATTATTAATCAAAATCAGAGAAAGGTACAACCTATGTTCTGACGCTGAGTCCTTCTCAAGAGGGTCTAGCCAGCAAGTCTCATAAGAATTCACCATTGGAGGTAGATCTCCCAAGACACAACTCTCTCTCTCACACAAGACAACAAGACTTCACAACCTTCCTTAGGCTCTCTTAGCAATCCACACTTATCACACCAACTGCCTACTAGGAGCAGCACTAAAAGCACTATGAATTCCACTCTGTCAAAAACTAGCTGCTCATGGTAATGGTAGAGGCTTATATAGGAGAAGGAGTCTCCATGAATGGTGGAAGGATGAGCTTATCTCCAAGAAAGGTGGCCCATATGACGAACAGGCATGCCATAGAAGGGAGGGCGACATTCACAAGGCCAACAGCCAGGTCTGGAGTCATCTGGAAGGCTGGTTGTTAGAACAAACTTGGCCAAACAGGATCAGCGCGGGTGTGTAACTGGACTGGAGCGTTGACATCGCATCTTAATAACAAAGGAGGCTATGTCAGCGCGACTTAATACAAACATAGGATGCGTTGGATCATGAAATTCGACCAGCACGGAAAACCCATGTGCTTCCGCGCTGGCAGCGCATCAGTTGCACTATCAGCCGCCAGTCAACGCGGTTATTTTAATAACAGTCGCGATGATGAAATAAACTTTGGCATAGGGTCATTTGGACAATTCAGAGAGCATGAGCATGATGGATTTGATCTCATGACACAGTAGGGGGACTGACAGGGAGACAGTGAAAAATTACTGTGTAACAGATGCCCCCTAAAGCATGAAGCCCGAGAGAGTCGGAGGGGTGAAATGCTTTACAAAAATGCTGAACTGCAACACGACCAGGAAGAACCTGCATGTATGTACAACTGATATCTCGATTATATGTAGTCTAGGCATGGGCGCAGCCATCCAAAAGACATACGAAGAAGGTCTGTGGTACGGACGCAGCCACCCAGCTGAAGAGACCATGATGATAAAGCCATCTGGTTAGGATCAATGAATTGACTCAGGTATGGTCGCAGCCATCCAGTGAATGAGTCATGTATCAAGCATCACGCCTGGATTACAACAAACACAATCCAGGGTCTTGCGCTCCATCTCAACCCGAACAGAAGTACAAGTCCAAGCATGTGAATACAGGAGTCGAAGTCGAACATGCATGAACATCGTCTGATTACCAGCCAATGATGAAAGCTGTTAACAGACGTGAGAGGTGCCACCAATAATGACGATGGTCCTCAAGGTACTATAGGTACAATCCATGACGTGCGAATGAATGAGCCAGTGTCGAACACACGTAGAGTCATCCGATCAGAGGCCAATGATGAAAACCTCACGTCGAACATGAAGAACCTGCCATTGATGCATGCAGGCTCCAAGGTACCTGAAGGGACTCTCTAGGTCACTTTCCTGGATAATGAGCTGAAGTCGACAGGAAGTGATCTTCGTCAAAGGTGGGCCATAATGTTTCCCACATCATTGACATGAGATGGAAAGAGACAATATGTTTTGTGTGAGATATCGGAGGGAGGTTGAGTATTCTTGCAGAGGCCAACTTCTCTTGAACATATCGGTGGCACAATGATGGATTTGGCAGTATTTGAGGTCAAATGATCAGGGGTAATGATGACGAGACGATGAGCAGATGAATGGTCAAATAGGATAACCTAAACCCATGGAGGTAAATGTGAGACGAGATGAGATGTCTCCACCCAGACACGAATGAAAATCGTGCCATGTTCAAGAGCGACATACTGCCGATGACGACAATTATGATTCCTTTATTTCCCCCACCATTTCTGGCGAGTACCCCGGTTATTTTTGGATGACAAGCTTGACGGGGATAGCATATGCTTGAAAAGCGTCATTTTGATGGTGTCCGATGTCATTAAGTTTTAACGAGTCTGAAAAAGGAAGAACTCGACGTCTTTTCCTGTTTAGAGAGTCTGAAAAGACAGCGGAAAAGAAAACTCCAGCGGGGTCCTTTTTCGTAAAGTTGTGTCTCTCGAGCCCGAAAATGTATAAAACAATACTCGAAAGAACCGCCTGACCAGAATGATCAAGGAGTACTTTTTGTAAATAGTGACTGCGACCCGAAAAAGTAAAAAAGCGGTCAGAAGCACGTCGTTTTAGAGCCAATAACGAGTGCGAAACGATAAACACCCGACGATCTTTATTAATTTAAATGGTCGAAAAAAGAGCTTTAAAAGCGACCGCCTCTTGTTCCTTTTGACGAGCTGAAAGGGAGCTCGACAATCTTTTCGTGCTTTATGTCGGAAAAGAGCTTAAAGACGACGTTTTTTGGGACCAAGTGTATATAGAACCATTGTGACCCCGCCGGTTTCGAGATCCTGCACAAGAAAACCACCCGCGTAAACCTGTTCGACATGTTAAAAAACATAGTAAAACATGCATAAAGGCATAATGTAATGACATTAGCACTAAACCCATGTGTCATGCGGAAAGAGTTATTTTTGCGGACAAACCTAACCTCCCTAGGAGTCTAAGACTCTCTAGTGACAAACAAACCAAACAAGAGCAATCCTTCTCTAAACATACATTATTCTATGAGAAAACCAAGTGTTTTCCGATCTTACCTTAGGTCCAACGCTTGTTGTAGCAGTCCAGCCTTGCTGATCCAGATGAGCTCCTCCTTCACTTTAAGACCTGCATACACTAACAAGGCAAACGATTACATAACACCTGAATATTTCATAAAACAAAGCATATTCATCACATAGACCAAGGAGAACATGAAATAATTCATTAACAACAAATCATTGAGAAGAATGGACTTATTTGTATTAAGGAAACAAAAAAGGAACCATTACAACCTGAGCCTTGGTGTTGTGCAAGCTCCTCCCAGGGTCCAACAAGAGATTTCCTCTACTTTGACAAGCTCACCCACTCCCAATATGGCAACAAGAAAGGATAGTGATCTTTCCTCACAAGTCAACAATGGAAGTCCTAATTCCAGCAACATTTACCCTTTGGAATGTTCAACTTTCAACTTTCCCTCCTCTGGCCCAATGCCTGTATTTATAGTATTCTAGAGGAATTTATTCAGTTCCAACATCAATGGGATACTCCCTCTTTTGGATGGGGTAGCTCCTCTGTTGATGGGATAAGCTCCTCTATCATAGGGATGCATGAACCATCTGGAGGCGCTCAACACACGTCAAACACTCTTCTAGAAGGCTCTAGAAGTGACCAAAAGTAACTTTTTAAAGATGAAACTCGCGCCTTTTGACCTTTACAGGGGTACGCACCCATCCTTTGGCTTATAGAGCGTACAAGTATGCAGGTACAGTGTGTTTGGGATGCGTACATGCAGGTAAGGTAGAGAGAACCTGTGTACCCAGAGATAAACATGTTTTTAAGTGACTTTCTCTCTTTTTGAAGTTTGACATGAAGAGCAGAGGTATGAGGCT
>APFE031432521.1:2685-28020 GCA_000404065.3 Pinus taeda | reverse complement strand
CAGAAGTATCCAGAACTACTCAAGCGTTGAGGACAACACTTTTTTGAAGGAGAGGGGCATGTTGGGTCCCTATAATACTAGTGATTACCCCATTACTATTGTAGTCATACCCCTTATTAATATTGTTGTGCCCCTATTGCCCCCATATTGTTATTACTGTGCCCCATAGAATCCCTCTATTGTTATTTTTGTGGCTTTATATTATTATTGTTAGGTCGGCTGTTTTATATTGTGACTCCTTAGACTCCTATATATAGAAACAAGGTTTTGTCATTTGAATCATCCAAGAATTGTTCATTTATGTAATGTAAAGGAGGTTGCCCCCTCGAAGAGGCTGAATTCTAAGGCGTTGATCTATCTTTTCTATCTTTTCTTCAGTTGGTTTCATAACAATTCGACTTCTATTAATAAATGGAATGTACTAAAATTGTAAAAATGCATAATGAAACACACTCACTCAAATGATGGTAGTTTATCTTCGAGAAGAGATGTGATGGTCATGTGCATTCACCAAAGCACATTATAATGAGGTTTAAATAGCATTATTAACATAAATTATCAATGTTGAAACCCTAAACATCCAAAAACCTAACCCTAGGAAATAAAACACCAAAAGGTTTGTGGGACCCTTTATGCTTAGTTGGTACGTTAACTTCTTGGGGTCGTAAATTTTTCATATAAGCTCTTTTTGGCACACTCAATGGCCTACTGGAAAGGTCTAGCCAAGAAGTACACATTCCAAGTAATCCTAAAAAGAGTCTATGGCTATCACTTTGGCTCCACCACATCAAAAAAATGTTATTTAAGGCCTCAAAACATCCCAAAAATTTTAGGACTCACAAAACTATAGAAAAACTTCCAAGATGGAGAATTTTGCTTTGAGCCAGTGGAATAGGTGGCTGGCCATTGATATCCACTAGGATCAGTCCTTCCCCCTAGGAAGGAATTGTATCCATTACATTGAGTTCTCCCATCAGATGGGGAAACTTTTGTTGAACTTGGCCGCAGGTGAACCACTTTCCTTGGTGCAAGAGCTTCCTTGCTTTGAAAACTTAATAAAATTGGATCATATGTTGATAAGTTCCCTTAACCTATGTGTCCATGATCTAATCAATGATTTCTTATTCCATGTAGTCACGGTTAGTCTCTATTGGTTTCAATTGCTTTGTTATCTCTGATGTGTTTAATAATGGTGGAAAGTACGGTTGAAAGAGGTCCACATTAACATTAGGTATAAGCCAAGGAAGGGGGAGATAATTATCTCAAATCATGTCACTCACAACCTTAGTGATGATGCAAGTTCCATAGCTAAGTGGATGAAGCTTTTGATGGGGTCCTATAAGGTTATGTTTCTGCAAATGCAACCAAACCTTGTCTCCCACCCTAAATTTATGTGGCACCTGATGTTATCATGGTGTTGCTTATACTTATTATTGGAATTTTATAAAATATGATGGACCTATTAACGAATGTGTTCAAACCATTCAATGAATTTAGTGGCTTTTTAGACCTTAGAGTGATCATGGGAAGATTCCACCCAACTGGATGCAGGGAGTAGTGTTATGTCAATAGGACCCAATGGTTGAAATCCTAATTCCACCTAAAAAGGGTGATGGCCAGTCAAACTATGGAGGTTTATGTTGTAGTTGTGCTTAACATAAGGGAGACTTTCATCCCATGTACGTGGATGCTTGGAGTTGTACATGCACAATATATGAATGATCATCTGATTGATGCCCTCTATGTAACCATCAGTTTGGGGGTGGAACGTAGGGGATTTGGTGATATTGGTGTCTGATAGTGACAAGAGGATTGACTAGAATTTTCTTAAGAGTATACTATCCCAATCTAATATGATGGTTTATGGTATCCCAAAAGGTACCCACACCCATTCAAAGAAGAGTTTTAAAATGACCTTCACTGTGATATTCTTCTTATAAGCTGTTAGAATGGCCATCTTAAAAAAATGATCAACAACCATGAAGACACAATTATTTCCCTACTTGGTTCATGGAAGATTGGACATGTAGTCCATTGAGATGGATTCCCATGGGCTATCAAGTGTAGGCAGAGGGGTGTGAAAACCTTTCTTCTTAATGGTTGGTTTGGTAATGACACAAGTGCATGACCTGATATACTTGTAGACATCTTGTCAAAGTTTTAGCCAATAGAAATACTTTTGTAGAATGGCCACTTTATTTTCCCTGTCAAATGATCTTGCCATTTGATTGTAGTGAGCTTCCTGTTGGGTTGTGTTATATTCTTTCCACATAGTTAACAGGGGGTTTGAGGGGTACCCGTAACCCCACTTTAGGCTGGGCGGACCCACCTATGGTTTTGTGCATGATTTTCGCACATGTTTTTTGGACGCGATGGTTTTCGGTCCATGGTATTGGATCGATGGTTTTTTGGTCCATGGTATTAGACGTGATGGTTTTTCGGTCCATGGTATGGATGCTTCGGCATGTATAAATATGTATTGTAACATTGAAAGGAGCATAATGAAAAATCAAGCTGGTAGTCTCGGTTTTGAGATCCAGTGGGAAATCTCTGTGTATATGTGTTTTATGTGTTATGCTCTCGCATTTTTATTTTTCCTGTGATTTAGAATTCGTATGCAGGTAATTTCTGTACGGGGTTAAAACCTACACATGGGACTTAAGGTGGGACCCTAGGCCGAGCGACATTGCGATGTTGAAATCGGAAAATTGGGAGATCGACCATCCCTGATACATAGGGCTGATGCGATAAGTGATGCTGATAAAAAGGCCAGACCTGATAAGTTTTCAAAGCTCGATTGTATAAAATTTCAGGTCTGGGAATTCAGATTTTCACGTATTTCCCGTGTATTTGGGATTTTACCCAAAACATATATGCGATGCGATAAGTGATTAATCCATACCCGAAAGGGTTTATAAATGCAAATGTATATTGTTTGAAGTCTGCCATAAAGCCATTTGATGGTATTTCAGTGTTTTAATGTATTCTTACAAATACAAAGGAAAACGCATAAAAGTGATAAAACCGGACCCGAAGGGGAATTTAGGCGCGATCTATATAATTTGAGTTTCGTAAAGGCAGATTTCAAGCAGCCCTCAAGTGGTAAATGGTTTTGAGCTGGCTTCGCCCGATCCCACACAATGAACGACGGATGGCTTGGCAAAGGAACAGGGAAACCGCCTTTTTGGGTGGGTAACCCCCGTACTCCTAAGCTGCCTGAAAATGCATGGTGACTGGTGGATCAGAGATCCCATAGATCAATGGTGGAGAGAGTGATAGCGGCCAAAGTGGACCCAATGCAATATTAGGGTGGATTCGATATAATTTGAAGTCCGATAGGCTGCGTTTTGGAAGATTTTCTAGTGTTTTATAATGTTTCTTTGTGTAAACAGGGAATGACTGTTTCTAGGGATTTCAAGTGTCGACGGTTCCTTCCATTATAGAACAAGTGGCCACCATCCTTGAAGGCATTTAGCAATGATTGCTAATGCTCAGAGGGGGATTTGAGCGGACATAGGCTGGGAGCCAGAGAGCCCAGGAGAGGAAACGAATGGACAACGCCGATTGGCATAAAAGCCACAAAATGATAGAGATAGAGGGGGCAGTACTGAGACAGGAGTGTAGAAAGCTAAGCCAAAGTAGGAAGCAGAGGCAAAGAGAGCTAGAGCCAAGAGCCAGAGCTGAGAGCTAGAGCCAGGAGACAGAGTTGAGAGCGAGAGCAAGAGCTGAGAGATAGAAGAGCTGAGAGCTTCAAGAGCCGGGGTTAAAATGGTGTATAAACCCATTGTTTCTGTGTAAAACAGTGGATTTGAGCCAAGAGCTTGTAAAAGGACTTTGCCATAATCCCAGAGAGCCTAGTTGAGTTGACTAGAGCTCCAGGAGACATAGCCCAAGAGTTTTGGGTGAACTCCATATTAAATTGTTGTTCTATGTGTGTTTTATTGTTGCATTGTATCTATTGTTTTATTTGTTGTTATATGTTTTACATAAACTCAAGCAAATAAATTTAAAAGCACATAAACAGTTTAAAACAAACATAAGCATACACCTATATTTGCAAGCATATTATCAATTTTTCATTAGTTAATCGATAAGACTTGGGAATATTTAAAGCTTTGGAAGTGGGAGAGGTTCTTGAAAATTAGCCAAGAAGCCTAAGTGCCCCATTTTCAGATCACATGCATACATCATGCCTGCCAAAACTAGTGAGGAAAAAATACATGCAACTCAGTATTTGCAAGAAAAACACGTTGTAGCTACTAATATTGATGTCCTCTTGCACTTTCCTACTCTTCCTTTTCCTTTTTGCTCCAAGCATCCAAGTATGCCACACTCTCCAAGAGTGCTCCAAGAAAAATCTAAGGTGTCCAATAATATGAGAGAGAGAGAGAATAAAATGAGAGCTCCAAAACTGATGTGACAAAAAGATCGCACTGACCAAATCGTGAGCAAAATCTTGCCAACTAATCCTTAGAAACCTTTGTATCAATGAGGCCTCTATTTTCTTCAATTTCCATTATTTCCTTCATTTTCCTCCTCACATGCAACCTATGACTCTCCACCTTCCTTTTCTCCTATTTCCATTATTTTCATAAATAAAATGCCAATTAATTCCATTTTTCCTTTCCAAAGCCTTTTTCCTTGCCCTTTCCAAATTCCTTTAGCCATAATAACCAAAATGAACACCCACTAGGATTTTTTCCCCACCATTCAGCTTGGAATACGTGTCCCATGACCATGGTCTTATATTTTTATATTTACATGGATTTTTTAACCAGGGCTATTACAGAGAAGATGTTGGCATTGCTAACATATGCGTCAATTGGGCCTCTAGGAGGATCTGTAAGATCCTTGCAGGCAGAGTCTAACACCAGAAACTATCCAAACAATTCAGATGAGAATCCATGTTGTCAAGACAAAACCAGACATTTCTTATCATCCACTTAATATCTTCAAGCCCAGAAAACGCATTGTAATTGTCAACTTGCTTATCCTTAAATATGAGATGAAGCAAAGTATCCATATATTGATGTAGGGTGAGAGAATGTAGAAGATTGAGTCTTCTGTTCCAAAATCGACCTAGGTTAAGAACCCAATTCAACCCATCACAACTAATTTTCGAGTCAGAATAGTAAGGCCTATCACTCAATTCTTGAGACTACAAAATCAAAGTTTCCTTAACAACTTCAAGGGATACAAGATAAAAAAAGTTTGCCACTGAATCAAAAGAAAAAGGTAGAGAGCATTTAACCCCTACATTTACTACGCCACTTATTTTGCAGAACATTCCTTGGCGAGGTGCCATAATGGAAGTTGCAAGAGAACAATGAAAGCAACCAGAAAAAGGACCATGACCAAAAAAGCAGGCAAGAGGATGAACTACAGCCCCTTCGAAACCAGACCGAAACATAGCTATGTCACCCCACAACCTCCACTCCAAGGGACCCAATTCGAGGAGGTTTTGGAATTAAGGACACTACAAATACATAGGATACCAAAAACTCTAATACCATGTGAGACTATGGTATCGACAAAAACCCCTCAAGACCAGAAGAGAATTCCTCCCACCAAACGCAAAAGCCAAGATAATTCCAAGCCAAAGATAATAACAATTAAACAACTATATGATTCTATTAAAGAACCAATTCACAATACCATAGAATGCATGGACCAAGAATCAAAATAAGCAAAGAAAATCCAGAACAAGCACCAATTTTCTACTGACAGATAAATACTACTCCCAAATTCAATACCAAATCGAGAAATGATCCGAATAGAAAGTGGCATCCACCCATGGTAGTCATGCACCCATGATATTTATCCACCAATGGAATTACCAATGGTATTTTAAGTGGCATCCACCCATGGTATTTAGCCACACATGGGATTTACCCAAGGTATTTTAAATGGCATCCACCCATGGTATTGTAAGTGGAATTCACCCATGGTACTCATCCGCCCATGGTATTCATCCACCCATGGAATTTATCCATGGTATTGTAAGTGGCATCCACCCATGGTATTCATCTACCCATGGTATTTATCCACCCATGGTATTCATCTACCCATGGTATTTATCCACCCATGGAATTTACCCATGGTATTGTAAGTGGTATCCAACCATGGTATTCATTCACCCATGGTATTTACCCACCCATGGAATTTACGTGTGGTAGTGTAACTAAAAAATCCTATAAGTAACAAGTCGCATTTTGTAAAAGGACATATTGCCCACCACAATGTAGCTTTTATAGTTATTCTCTATTTTAATAAAAAGTTTCTTGGTGGTTTTGTTTACTATGTGTTCTCATATTTTTCTGGCATTTCAATTTTTCAATTCCCCCAAGATCCAGATCAGTCTCATCTCTTTATAGCATTTCAATTTTTTAGATCTTGGGGGCCTTCCCCCAAGATCTGGATCAATGATATCAGAGCAGGTTACAACTCCATGGGAATGAGGGTTTGAAGCAAAATAATGGATGAAACACATAGAAAAAATATTCAACAAACTTCATGCAAGTTACATGACCTCCACAAAGCATTTTATAAGGTTAAAAATAACTCATGTAAAAGTATTTTTTGTTATATCAAATGGGTTTTTTACGGAATTTTATTGGAGTTACATATGTCTGGATTGTTGTGTGGCCATGTGTACCATGAGTTTCAGGAATCATTTTCTCACTCCATAGGTCATAAAATTTCAAGTGTTTTATATCAATAGAAATATATATTCAATACCTCAAATGTGACTTTAACATAATTTGATTTCATCACATGTAGCAGAAGTTATCAACGAAGTTGCAACAAGAGGTCTATTGATAGAAAAATAATAATTTAAAACAAGTATTTACAACATGTCATTGGATAGGAGAATCTGCCATACAAGCCACCATAGTAACAAACATCATGGTTATGGGCCATCCACAAACCCAAGGTTATGGGTCAAATAAACAAAACCCTTGTCATCGAAGTCCATTTGCTAGACCACACACTGTTAGTATCACATTTGGTCACAAGAATTACAGGGCATCTCTATCATTGAATCTTCATTCGTCATGGTTATGGGCCATCCACAAACCCATGATCCATCGAAGTCCATTTGCTAGGATGCACATTTTTATTATCACAATTGGTCACAAGCATTACATGGTATCTTTGTCCTCAGATATTCGTTCATCACGGTTATGGGTTAACCACACAAAACCCTTCTATTCAGTGGCTCTTCATATTCAACAAAGGCTTCTCAGGAGGGAACTTCTCGCAATGGGGACCACTGATTCTTAAGGAGGGAGGAAAGATCTAAATGGAAAGTGGCATCCAACCATGGTATTCATCCACCCATGGTATTTAGCCACCCATGGAACTTACCCATGGTATTCATTCACCCATAGTATTGCAAGTGGTATCCACCCATCGTATTCATCCACCCATGGTATTTATCCACCCATGAAATTTACCCATTGTATTGTAAGTGGCATCCACCATGGTATTTATTCACCCATGGTATTTACCCACCCATGGAATTTACATGCAGTATTGTAATTAAAAAATGCTATAAGTAACAAGTCACATTTTGTAAAAGGACAGTTTGTCCATCACAATGTAGCTTTTATAGTTATTCTCTATTTTAATAAAAAATTCTTGATGGTTTTGTTTACTATGCGTTCTCATGTTTTTCTGGCGTTTCAATTTTTTAGATCTTTGGGGCCTCCCCCCCAATTCTAGTCAGTCTCATCTTTTTATTTCATTTCATTTTTTTTAGATCTTGGGGACCTCCCCCTAAGATCCAGAACAAGGAAGGACCAAGCTAATGTTGCTACTAAACTTTGATCCTTTAGCTTTGTGATATTCCACAAACTTTTACTCGCCTCTGTCTTGTTTGGTCATCTCCTTTTGACCACCAATGACCTGTTTTACTCATGTTTTCATTGATATGACTGAAGGGGAGGACCACAAAGTTTAACAAAAAAAAAATATGCATCTGATCCGGATTTAAACAGGAACGCAAAAAAATACAGAGATAACAATATACACAAATATGCAGTGGAAATAATACTTCATTTCATTAATGGAAAATACTGAAATATGCTTACAACTGGAAATAGAAATAAACCAGCTAGGGCGATGGTAGCTTATCTCTGAGAAGAGATGTGCGGCTACATGCCTCTGAACTGTTCCGAACTGTGTTACAATGAGGCTCGAAGGCCTATTTATTGTTGAGAAACAATGGAAAACCCTTCATATTCCAAAACCTAACCCCTAGAAGATGAAACACCAAATTGTGGGCCCCATTTTGGGTAAATTGGTAAATCAATTTCCCGGGGTCGTAACTTTTGCATACGATCTTCGTTTGACGCGTATGATAGCTTATTAGAAATATCTATCCTAGAACTACCACTTTGGGAAGGGAAACATCGGTCCATGGACCCATGTTGCCCCCAGATTTCCAAAAAAACATCGTTTAGGGCCTCAAAACGGCTCCGGAAGTTCAGGACCCGAAAAAACTGCTAAAAATAGTAATTTGTGCTACAATTATGGAAACTGAAAAACTGAAAGAGACAGTTGCGGGGGTCCAAATGGGATAGGTGGGTGGCCACCAACATCCACCTGGATCAGCATCACTCACATTTTTTCTACAGTCCATCTGTCATTAACATTGAAAAAGAGATTATTATGCCAATAATTTTGGTATACTAACTCCTCCATTGCACATGCCTTTATTTGAATAACATAGTCATTAATGGTAAAATCTGTCATTAATATTGATAAAGAGATTATTATGCCAATAATTTTGGTATACTAACTCCTCCATGGCACATGACTTTATTTGAATAACATAGTTATTTATGGTAAAAGTTTTGGGTTTTGATATTAGGTAACTCCCAAGGTTGCAAGCGCAATGGTTATATATATCTGTGTGTGTAGTAAAGATATGTTAATTCCACTCAAATACATCTCACATATTGAAAATATTTAATCAACACATATGTTTGGACATATGATATTATATGCATTGCAAAAACACATATTATATGAAATATTGATAATGCTCAACGCATTGTTATATTGCTAACCCTTATGTTGCAATTTTGTTACTATGGGTTAAGTATTATATGGTTCGTTTACTAGTATGGTGTTTTAAATGTGGGACCTTTCATGAGGAGTTGGATTGAAGTATGTTGTGTCACGAAGATGTAATGTTGGTTGAATGATGTGTCTTTTGGTTTCTTTTCCACCTAGCAGTTGACATGTGTACGCATTGAATTAGAATTACAATTGTTTTGGTGATATGGTCTAATCTATGTTCAACCGTTAATGCACCACCTTGGGGAACAATGTCCATCAGGCAAAATTAATGCATTAATATGCCTCCTTTCTATAATTTCATTTTATTTTTTATTGTATTGTTCATTTTCCACCTTGACCTGAAAATTGCTTTTTACTTATACAAGGGTTATTTTGTCATTTAAAAAAAAAGGTTTTGAAGACGTTCCTATTCAATAAAGCTTTCTTTGAAAGAATGAAGAGCATTATTTTTATGATATTACAAAATGGAAATTTAAATGAAAAGGAAAAATAAGAGTTGAACTTAGTGTTTCACGCCCTACAAAATCCCTCCATTTACCTTGCTTTTTGATAAAACCCTAACCTATCATTAAAGAGTAAAAGGAGAATTCTAAGTGTGATGCGCTTCTATTTTCTACCATTTAGTTTCCCACATTCAATCTGCCTTTGGCCAATAACCCTGCAAGTATGAAAAAATAATTAACTTTAGAAGGGAATTTCATTTGCAACAATTTTAAAAGAGAAATGAGTTGTTTTTTTCTTCCCGTTATCGGTTTTAATTTTGTTTGGATTATTACTTAATGAATTCAAGCTCACAAGGTTCAGGTAGGGCCATGGGAAGAATAAATAGCCCACTGGGCTGGTGGGATTCTCATGGGAACAAGAAAATTTGGTTGTATATCCATTTTAATGCTGACACTAATGAATTTCATAAACTTTCCACTACTAGTTATGTTAATTTATGCCCCCCTAACATGTCAAGCATTCCTCCAATTTATCAAAATAGTTCATATCCCTCACTCGAACCTCATCCTAACATCTAAGAAATTCCAGAAGGTGTCGATGTTGGCCCATGTCATTCCACCTGTAAATGCAAATGATGGTTGGGAGCCTGTCGAAAATCATCTTGAACATGTTTGTGATGCATGGGGAAAGATTACAAAATTCCCTAATCCTATTTCTAGCTCTCGTTCCACTACTGGTAATGCTCTCCCTCTATCAAGAAAGCAAGTTCTTCATGCACATTCTAGAGCTACTTCTGCTACTCACACTCATCAACACTTTGCAACTCCTTCAACTCCTTTAATCTTGTCGCCTGTTAATCCTCCCTCTGTAGAAGATCCTGAACATAATCCTTCAACGGGTTCTAGACCTGATCCTACTATCACTCTGTTGGAGATTACTCAAGATTAACCACAGAAAGAGGAGAAGAAAATCAATTTTTCTATGGAAAAGTTTTTGTCAGAGGCTAACCACAATGCCTCTCCCTTTGGTTACACGAATGTTGTGATGCTATATTTTGGTATTTGGTTGGATAGAAAGGAAACATTCTCACAATTTTGGGCATGATTTTATATAGCCACCTTATGATATTATGAGCATGAATTTTGATTAATTGGCTAATTTATTTTATGTAACGCACACTTATTTTATAGGCTAATTATTGTGCATCGTTATATGATTAACATAGGATAGATGTGGGTCCTCCCCTCTCTGAGTCATTCCTACTTTTTAGTGGCACACCTATTAGTCTTACCTTCAATTAAGTAAGCCTGATTTAGATGCATTTTCTAAAGTGTTTGCAGCTACATTTTTAATCTTAGGAACAAACTTAATGTTAAAAGATATAAATGAAGAAATAAGCCTTCATACCTCTTGTTGATAGCTTTTAATATTAGGTGAAACGTAGTGAATTTTATTTCGTACCTGACACTTGAAAATCTATGAATCACCTATTACCTTTAATGCCTCTACCTTGAGGTCGATGGCCTTATTCATCCCAAGAATGAGTGCTTCGTATTCTGGAACATTATTCATGCACTTAAACTCCAATCGACATGAAATCATTTTTTTTTTTAATTTCAAGGGTGGATCAAGATGCAACTGGCTTCGATACCGTCCTGTGCCTTGGAACCATCAAAGTACAAAGTCCAAAAGTCACTAGCAATTGGGTTAGATTCTACACTAAAAATATCTACTTCTACAATACAAAGGCCATTATCACCAGTTGGAGTGCCAGGAAGAAGTTCCAACTGGATGTCTAATGGTAATAAAGATGTTTGTGCAATATAACATCAAATATTAGTTTCTAAAAGATAATTTCAAAATATCTCTTAAGCTAAAATGATTAGCTCATTGTATGCTTCTAACTCCGTAATGATATACTTCATTAGAGGCTCACTATCAACTTGAATCTGATTGTTCTTCCCCTTGTAAGGTAACCATAAGTGGGACCAGCCTATAGAAAAATAACCATGTAACTTACTGGACCAATCCCTACTTATTAGTAACCCATAGGCCTCCAGAATGTCCACACCTACAATGTCTATGCATTGATGAACTCTATGATTCGAAGATAATCGAATTATGACATTATTGAGTTCACCAATAGCTTGTACTTGTGTTCTATCTAATTGAATTATTTTGGCATCCGTCTTTTCTCAATTTGAATTATTTTCTTAGCGAGAGACAAAGGCATAACATTTGTTGATGCCTCAAAATCAACAAGGAAATTATGGACATTATAGTTAAAAATTTCAAACATTAACTAGAAAGGGAGGCAAGAAGATATTGCATTCACGTTAGCAGCATTAACTACATATTTAAGGATAACACTGGACTTACTAGATGAATCTTTAGAAGCAATAGTTGTCTTACTTGACGAAGACATGGATTCAAAAGATTTAATGATCAATTCCTACTCGCCTGCCAATTTTGCTAGCTCATAGATGGAAATATTAGCACGAGCTTTCTTCATGTCTTCAATGATGTTATACTCAATATCTCACATCATATCTTCATCCTTAGTAGGATTTGTTGTTGAAGTAGGTGGATAAACCTTATCAGATGCTTTAAGGGTGGTAGACTTTCCCTTATTATTCCTAGAAGTGTTTTTAGGAGGTTGGTCACTTCTGGCTTTAGACTGAAAGTTCTGAGATGGATTACTCGGAGGCAAAAGCTTCCTCGGGAATCAATTCCTCTATTTATCCTCTTCCAACTAAGACATTGGTCCTTTTCTCCTAAGATTATATAGCTTAGCCTGTTGTTTCAGAGGAGATTCACCCACTGAGGCTTCACTAACACCTTCTTGTTCAATATTCCAAAAAAAATTAAAATAAAAAATTGACTCACCAACACTTGCATTATCCTCTGATGGAGCAGGCCTATTTTCTTCCTTTGTCTGCTCAGGTTTCTCTTCTATAGCTTGTCCTTCCAAGACATTAGTAATCATAGAAATCATGTTATGTCTCCATTTTTGGCACGTATTTTCAGAATGAGCTTCTTGATGAAGCATACAATAATTATCCATACCCACATCTTTGAAATTAAATATCGTATTAGAACTCTGAGCATATTTGACTAGTCAATTGTTATTCTTCTTGAAAAATGGCTTAAAGGACTTGGTACCAGTTGATGCCTCCCTTGAATTCCTCTTCAATTCATATACTTCATTGGTTAGTTGCTTCAAGGACTTAGTCAAGCTCTCCATGTCGAATGAATCCTTTTCCTTAGTTTTACTTGAAGAGGCTTGAGGTTTCTTTCCAGTATCTTTAGAATCTTCTTGATCAGTGATCACTCCTATTGTTTGCAAGTCCTTTTCGACAACAAAAGATTCTAAAAAAATTTGAGCCAATGATTCGTTTTCAGCTCTCTTCACAAATACATAAATATTTGTTGGTAAGGTAGACGTATAATAGTTGTTAGTAATAGTAATTAAATCGTGATGATGGACATCAGTGGGAAAATTATTCAATATATGTATGAACTTCTGATTAAATTCCTTCACTTTTTCTTTGTTTCTCATCTTGATATTGTTGAGTTCCTTTAGTAGCACGGTGGTAGTTTTGTCATTGGAAATTTATATAAGAAGAGCTTCTTAAATTCCCTCCAGTTATGGATTTAATTTCCTAGAAGGATGTGGTACCATGTTGATTCCCTGTGTTCAAGAGTATAAGGAAATAATCTACAGGCGTCATCATCATAGCAGACCTCTAACATCCTTAAGTGTAAATAGAAATCATCGATATGGTCCTCAAATTTTTTTGCTTTATCTGGATCATACTTCTTTAAAATATTCTCCAGGTGCTTAGGCAAATGGTGAAGTTGACCCAAAAGAGCAAGAGGTCCTTCAGCCATCCAAACCAACTAATCATTAGACATGTTCAAATTTTTCTCCTCCTCTTCACTATTTGAGTCATAAGAGTCTTCCTCTTCACTATTATGATTTTCGTTATCACTCAGCTCTTTGTTATCTGAAATTTGAAAGTTATCCCTGTATTCCTCTAGATTTTCTGTGTTAGGTGATGATATGCTCCATTGGTGTGAATTTTGTTTAAGTGAGTCAGCCAAATCATTAAGGGAAACATTAACCAAGTCTTGGACTAAAGAGACTAGAACACCACCATGGGTTGTTTCTTTCTTTTATCGCTTATGAGGAAGAATGGATGTAACAAGGAGTAATCCAAGTGCTCTCGCAAAATGACGAGTGATAGGATGTATCTCTTGGATTTGTTCATAAGTGACCTTGTAAGCACGCTCCAGCCCGTGAGGAGATGATTTTTCTTTCTCATATATGTGCATTGGATTTGGAATAAGACAATTTATGCCTTGAAATGAAGGTTCTTGATGTGAATATGTTGAGTGATCAACCATACATTTGTCTCCCTCTTTCTAACACTAAAATGTTGATGGTGCTATAAATTTCACCAACACAAGAATATCTCCCCAGTATAAATTCCCAATTAAACCCTATGTTTTTTGGAGTAGGATTCACATTCTGAATGATGTCTTAACCTCCATTTTAACTTAAATGTTTTCCTTGGTTGCAATAAACAACATAAGAGAGAACACACATAACTTTTGAGACAAGCAAGTAGTGTTAGCTCTGTGAAACATACAATTGTAATGTGTATAAAGTAATTTCGTGGATAGAGTAAATGAAGTGAGCCTTTAAAAGAATAATAATAGTGCCACTCTAATAAAGACACACATGTATATGAAGAATCGTTAATTAGTTTGAAAAGTAGTTCTCAAAATAACAATGATCATGAAAGAAAATAAGGCATGTGTTTCAATTAAGATGTGCACTAAAGCTAATAAAATAGTTCATTATCTTTAGTACATATAAACATAAACATATACCGAAAACATCAAAAGAAATGTCTTACAACATTCTTGATACATGCATGAAAGTAACTTCATCTTTGAGAGCTTCAAGATATTAAGTGAAAGTGAAAAGATACATAATTACAAAGATGTATCACTTGTTCCAATAGTGGAACATGAAGCCCTACCTTGCTCTTCAAAATAATGATCTCGCTCTCTCTCTCCTATGCTTAGCTAGAGAAGCCAAGGCCAAAATTCCTTTGCTTGAGGCATGCAGGTTTATTTATAGCAAATGAGGTGACCTTTCACCTCCCATGTGACTCTTGAACTTCCTCATGGCTCTTGAGATCCCCTATGACCTTTGGACTTCCTAGTGACTCTTCACATTCCACATGTGACCTTTGGATTTCCACACTCATTTTTCATTTTCTTATATTTTCAAATACAAAATTACATTTGAAAAAATTGTGGAAAAATACAAAATAAAAAATATACTCATTTGCATTTACACTAGGGAAACCGTATTTCAACAACTATGACATGCAACTCCATTGTGACATATTGATACCAAGATTTATATTCTATTGTTATATCTCTAACCTTTAATGGTAGATCTAGATTATACTTGATCTTGACCTCCAAAGCATCTGGATATATAGTTTTGGATCTTGATTGTACATTGTTCCATGACATAACTAGCTTCATATGTAACTTCACTCGTTTAACTACATATTGTAGAACATAATCTTTAGTCACTTCCAAGTCATCTCCTGTGGTTTCCCGTGTGATATAGTTCAATAATTCTTTTAGCTCTTGCCTGATAATATTCTTATGTTTTACCTCTCCCAATGCACCTATAAAAGGTATTTTGTGTACCCACACCAAGGCTTCCAATCCATTGTGCAACCGCATATAGGATTTCATAGTGTTGGCTATATGAGTGCTGAGTTGTTCATAGGTATGCATAATAATTATTATCTCTGATTTATCCATCTCAAATTCATACCTATATTTTCTAACCAACACTACAGATGCATTTGAATACTTGGTGCCCCATGCTTGGATCACATCTATAGTTGCATAAGCTAACTTTAAGATCCTCATGTTCTCATGCGATCCTTTATGAACTTCATATAACGACACCATTGCATTATGCAAAGAGATCATCTCTTCATATAATTGATTCATTATGTCCTCTAATGGTTTGATCTCCTCATGTATAGCTAACTGTAATGCTTTTCTGCTAGAACTAGTGGAAGACAATCTTTGATTTTGAACCAAGAGGTGATCAATTTATTGCTTTGCATTAACAAATTCCTTCTCCAATTGTTCCTTCTTTTGCATCAGGAAATCTGTATTCTTCTGTGTGGCTACTACAAAGGTTGTGTTTGGTGAAGTGACTTCTATAGGATTGGTCTTGGTGTTTGAAACAATGATCCTTTCTATGTGGATGGAAATAGGCCGGTCTGGTTCATTTTGGAAATACCTCCTTCTTTCTTGAATGGTCTTATTCTTTATCTCATCAAAGGTGAAGTTGGATATGTCCACAATTCTATCATCATGTGGAGGTAAAATTCCCAACTCACTAAATGGAAGATTCCCACCGGTCATAGGAGTTGAAGGTTAAATCTTTAGAGGAGCTATGATTGGTTCAGTTTGCACTGTTTGGTTCTCCTACTCTTGTTCTTTATCTAGGTCTTGGGCCTCTAAATCTTCTTCTAACTTTCTCGTGAAATCCTCTTCATGTTTCCCCTGTTTTCTTCTTCATCTTGTAGCTTGCGCTGCTCCTCTTCTTCCCTTCATTTTCTGAGAGCTTCTCCTTGTTGCTTCTTCTAGGATTCTTCATGTTTTCTTTCTTCAAATATTCTTTCTTCTTCTGCATGTACTCCCACTTCTTATTTTCTTTCTCTTCTTTCTTCTTACGTCCTTCTTATTTTTTATTTTTACTTACTTCTTCTAATTATTTCCTTTTCTTCTCTACCTCGATTGCACCTTTAGTGCATGGATCAACCTTGAATTTCTCACTCCTTTCTTCCTCAACATCATGTCTCTACTTCCTCTTTGGCTCAAAATTAACCTGAGTAATCACTTCCTACTAGGTCCCTTCTTAATCATAATTTTGAAAATGTATTGTATGAGAACAACCTACTTCATCACCAAGTCCAACTGCTTGGAAGTTGGGAAGCATTATACCAATTCTTTATATTATCTTCATCTTCGTAAGAGTCAAAATCATATGGCCATGTGTATCTCATGCTTACACAATGTTTCTTGCAAACAACTCTAGGGTCATATCAATGGAAATTATCTATCCAAATATAAGGTGGCCAAGTTCCTCCATCTCTACCTCTATTTCCCTTAGTTTATTTAATTTGTAAGACCCTATTTTCATAGGGAAGAATGACGAAGGTTACTTCTTTGACTTATGCAACTGCAGTGATAACCCTGTGCATAACTCATAAACAATCTATTGCATGATTACCTTATCCATTACATACTTCGACATAAGATGTGGAGGCTTGTAAGCCCTGAAGGCTCTTATAAATGTGCCTTGAGAAGAAGAAAATCAATCTACGACTTCTGCAATAGCTTCTCTAGACTGGTCAATCATGCAAGGTGCCTCAATTTCAAATATCATATAATAAAGCACACCAATGAAGTGCTCAACTATTTTCGCATACACTCCCCTATAACTAAACTTAGATAATATCTTGTAATAGGCATGGACAAGAGGTTGCTTCTTGGTCCATTTCCACTCTAGGCCTTAGAATTCATTCTAAGCACAGATCCTGTCGAGCAGGAAGGATGACATGTAGAACTTAGGCTACTCGCCTTGTGAAACATTATTCGCCTTTGCAACATTCCTTTGCAATTGTTGGGCTAATATATCTAACCAGTGGAAAATATTTCCCTTGAAAACACATGGGTGGACCATTACAATAAAACTCATTTTAAAAAGTTAACATTGAATTTCCATGTCATAATGTGTAAGCCAACCAAAATCCTTTAAAATTCAAAAGAGATACAGGGATGACTAGGCACCAACAAATTTCTTAATAATATAATTTACCTATCTTAAGCATGAATGGTGCCCAAGTGGCCTAGAACTACATTAAATATTAAAAATAAAATCAATATCGTATTCTATAAAAAATTTAATATCGAGAATAATTTTTTAAGGTAATCATTGTTGAGTGTGTTTAATGACGTGTAACTAATTTATTTTATATATATTTTTATATATATATATATATATATATATATATTTATTTTATATAATATATTATATATATTATATTATATTATATATATTTTATTATACATCTAATACATATACATATACATATAAGTATACTTATACATATAACATTTGTGATTATACTTTTATTTTATTAACTTATGTAAATAAACTTATATGTGTGTATGGTGGGGGGGTTTTATTTTGATAAAAGTGCATTTATTTGGGTAATTTAAATTTAAAATTTACCTTTTTTGGGGTAATTTTGATAAAAGTAAAATAATAAAAATGATAAATTAAAAAATCAAGTAGTCTTTAAGTGTGACTTTTCGGAAAGTTTTCCGGTTTATTTTTTGATCTAATTTGTCTATAATATGGCAGGGATTCATTATTATCACAAGTTTGATAGATGGACTTTTTAAAATGGAAGTGCTCCCAGGGTTTTTGAGTGCATTGAATCCATAAATGCAATTAAAAAAAACCATTTTAAACAACACAAATCAAGATTTGGCCACAAATGTTTTCGCCGGATTCTGATGAGAAATCCACTGAAAGTCCAAAAGGTTTCATTTAAAGACTACTCAAAAAATTGTCTACATGACATTATTTTATTAATTTCTTGTTTTTTTCTTAAGTGGCTATTGTTTAGTTGGAATTTTCTCATATAGACCCGTCCTTCTTTAAAGAACTTTGTGCTCTCACTCCCATACAACCTGTAACACATAGCCATAAGGTATTGATAAAACTTTTGAAATGACTTTATTCTATAGATTCCGTCGGGTTTTTTGTGGAATTTGCTCGGCTCTTGCGACCGTGCCTTAAGAATGTATTTTGTAACAAACTGCAAATAACAAGATTCATAGAATTTTGAGTTCAAGTACTCCTTTGGCTTCAACAGCTTGTAATAAGAGTGAAGTTCATGGGGCTGATATGTAATGACCTCTTGCCCACTTTCACAACTGAGGATCATATTCTTCGAATCAATATGTTTTAGTATCCATCCTATCACTTCTGCATAAGGTAAAACTAAATGTCTACTAGCAATCCTGTAGAATCTAGACTTTTTGACATTGATGTAAACTTCCATGTCCTCTAGGTATTCTAGGAACTCATATTTGATAAACTCTCTGAAAATCATATGCCATGTTATGGTGGTAGAATTATCATTAAAACATTTTGTATCTATCAGAATGGGCACTTTAGATATCCAACTGTCTATGACACCTTCAATACTACTTTCAGTAGCCTCTCTAGTTGGTCCTTTACTTGTAATAGGAGGCATAAAGTCTATGGAAGATTACAATAATAGGGTTTGAATTAGTAGTACCTGGAAATTGGAATTCACTCATGGTAAACAATAATTAGTCCCAAAAAACCACCTATTCTACCTTGTTTATTTATGAAAAAGAAGTCACTATGAAGGGACAATGTGCTAGTTCCGAGTATAAGAGCACATGCTTGAGGCAAAGGGAAATTTCATTAGCTACTAGAAGTGTGCTTTACACTTAGTCTTAGAAGAGAGACTTGGTTTGAGTGCAGGTCACATCAACAAGAGACAATGGTTAAATTATTGAGGTCTGGAGCTAAGCAATGCCCTCTTGTTGGCAGACAGGATCCTCTTGAGTGCAGGTCGCATCATGAGTGGACAAGGGGTTGCATGCTTGTTTCCTAGGAATGCACTTTGTGCTACATGAGGTAAGGAAACCAAGGTTGGGTGGAGGTCACAAACCTAGTGGATAGAAGGTTGGAAATTGTGGCTTGGAAGTGTTCTATGTGCTTTGATTGAGAGACAAGTTCTTTGATGGGTGTAGGTCACATCTCTAGGAAGCAAGGACTCAATGGCTTAGTTTCTAGGAGAGCGCAACACACTGGTGAAGGATTGAATCATTAAGAGCTATCAAAATACAAGAAGACGAAGATCTACTCAAGAAAATCAACAGAGTTTTTGATACGAGAAATCAAGGGGAAACATATGGATGAAAAGGATAACATGCATACTCATATATACAACCATAATCATGAATTGAATGTGAAAATACTTTATAATTTGAAAATACATTAAAATCATTGTGCAAGAACTAAAGAAACACTTGTAAGAGCGAAATTTCAAAGTGTGACAGTTGAGAAATATTACCCGAAAGATGGTGCACTTGCAACCAAGGGTGGAGAATGCTCCTTCCGCTCCAAAAGTGCGCAGAGCTCAAAAGTAAAAGATAAGTGTGTGTAATGAGCTCTTGGATAGGCTCTTCATATAGGGAGAGCACAAATTAGGGTTTGAGAGTGCGCTATTGCATGATGCAGAAATCAAGGGATAAGGATAAGATAATTGCCACTAGAGAATGCGATAGCACTATCATTAGATAAAACACTCTAAATATCTTTAGAAAGTGTGTTATCACTATCTCTAGATGATGCACTCACACTATTACTAGAAGGTGTGCTCTCAATGTAATAAACGAGTGCACTCAAACTGTCATCATGGAGTGTGTTAGGATTGCTCCCAAGAAGTGTGCTCTGACTGTTGATAGGAAGTGCACTCTGCTTATTGACAAGGAGTGTGCTCCACTGTCTCCAAGAAGTGTGCTAGGTCTATCTGAGAGAGTGCACTATGACTAAGGCATGTGAATGCATGGTGCACTGACACTTATATTTTCTAGGGGAATACTTGAACACTTATAAAAGTATGACCACACATGAATTTGATGACTCAAAATGACAATTCACATGACCTTTACAGGCCTCCAAAATTAAAATGAAGGAAAAATTTTGGACGGTGTTGTAGCAACTAGAACGGGAAGCTAAGGTACTTGAAGGAAGTGGTCAACCCTTAGCTAGAAGATCAAAAATATCTCTTAGTTATGACTATTACACAAAAGAAATTCAACATTGTTAAAATTCAAACCAAATGTCATGGGCTACATAGAGAAATGAGGTATTAGACAATTCCCAAGACACTAAGGGATGAAAAAGTCTATCATCTTTATGACACTATGAGGATTGGAGATGAAAGATACTATCTCCTAGATTGTCTTGAAAATACTCGAATTAGATCTTGATTTTAGTATATTTGTTACAATATTATTGACCTTCCTAACCTCTTATGTCATTGAAACTATGATGATCCTGGAATGTTGCTATTAATGTTTTTTAAGTGTAGAAAGAAGATTGTAAGGAAATATAAGTAATCTCTTACATTTTCTAAGGTCTTATAGAGTAATTCTAGTCTTAGTGAACATTAAACATCATCATCAACATCGATACCATCATTATGATTTTTAATCAAAAGGGTGAAAAAATATATGTATTGTTTTTAAGTTTAATTTATTATGACATGGTATATGGAGTATTCATATTGTTCCATTTTTTATGATATTTTTTGGATTCTCATGAACATACAATTATTGAAATCTCAAAAATTTGTTCATCTTTTTGGATGATTTAGAGTGTCGTTTTCATCTAAGATTATAGTTTAAAAAGCATGACATTGTAGTATCAACTTCTAAAAATTTCCAGAAGTGCATTCTGACCATTTCATGCAAGAAAAATCATACAACAGAAAGTCATAATGATTCCACTTTATTCCACTTTGTTAATTATAAAGAGTTTGTGCTAAGTTTACAAATTAAAATACATAAAATTTGATTTTACATAAGTTAGTACATACTTAAATATTTGATTATCCTTAATTTGAGTCATTATAAAGAGTTGTGCTTAATTTATTAGGTAAATATGTTAAATTTGATATTGTTTTTAATGATCTTTTGTTGAATCTCCATTTTACAAATATTTGAGTCCATTATCCACATTCCACATACATAATGCAAAGCACAAATTCAACTTTATAAATGACCTTTTGTTTTTCATCCAACAATTTGCATTCAACATTTTGCATATACAGTGCAGAGTGTGGGTATTTTACACTTTGTTGCTTATGAGAGTGTAGAGTGTGAACACCTTTGCCTTACTAATTTCCTTGCCCCTACATTCCACATACATGGGGAGTTGTCACCTTCAACCTCTCTTATTTTCATTTATGTCTTTTTATATCGATCATAATGTTGCAATTAAGGAACATTGTCATGTATAAAAAATATCTCTTCAAAGTTGATATCAAATCTCTAAGGTGGTGAGACTTTATTAAAGAAGATCATGCCACTCAAATTTTATACAAAGAAAAGGATAAATCAAGACACTACTATTCATAAGAGTACTCAACCTTGGGTTTTATAGTTTTTGTGTGAATGATCAGAGATGACTTGTAGAAAGAGTCATGAACCATATTTTTGTGGAGATACATTAAATAGTTTAGATAAAAAAGGGAAGGAATTTCACTAGTCTTCAACTTATAGGTTCTATTTAGATATGAAAGAGAGCTTGTAGATGGATTGTAAAGTTTGTATGTTAGACTTGTCCAAATATTTCTATGCCCTTGAAGTGTATAATTTCTAAGAGGTCATCGATTGGTGCTCTAGAAATTTCAATTCCATGTATTGCACTGTGAAAGTGGATGAAGCTAGTAAGTCCCTTGTTTCTTTGATATCCACCACCTTTAGAATATGCTAAGACGACCTATACCAACTTGTGTTCTTAAGGTTAAGGATGTAGATGTTGTCATGAATGAAAATGGTGATAAGGCTTTTTTTATGAGGAAATGGTTGATGAATTCAACAACTAAGAATTTCATGAGCTACTAAATTGACATTATTGACTTGATGGAACCATATTGTAAGACCCCCATGTTATAGTTGTTATTATGAGGCTTTGATGATTGTTCTATCATTTTTATTATTGACTTGATGGAACCATATTGTAACACCGGGGTAAATGTGTGACGAACAATTACTATGATACAACTCAATCGCCTAAGTAAATTTAAGGAAGTGGAATTGACAAACTGAAACTTTACTGGCCTCCCTCGGGAACTACAAGACCCCTAAAGAAACAATCACTCCAAGTGCTCATACCTTGAGCTAGACTTCTTTTTCACTTACGTAGAATTCCAGACACAAGAATAACACTACCTAAGTTTGATTGTAACCCTCTAGTCACATGGATGACCCTTCCTACCAACGATTGTAGTCTAATTTACTTTGTTCTATGAATGTGACCTCAATATCTGAGCCACTTTTTCAGAACTTGATGAGACTTTACAAAACAATATATGACATAGAGACAAATACTTTAACTTAAAACTCACTCAAGAACTTGATCTAACCAAGCTTAACCATGACAATCATTTCGTCAAACACATTGTGAACATGTAGTCTATAGGTTATAAATGCATATATGAACATATGGGTCTCATACTTATCTTAAAATCATCGAGAAGGTCTAACGCCCTCTCACAATTGTTGTAATAACACCTATTAGGTCATGCATTCATTAACCATTCATTTTCTAGTCAAAACATGATGAGAGCCTGTAACTAAATTTTGTCATAAAACCATGCTTATAACCAACATATAACCAGAATAATAAAAATGATAGAACAACCATAAAATCCTCATAATAACACCTATAAATATCCATGAAGTGCAAGGGAAAAAGAGCTTTTATTAACATATGCAAAAGCCAACCAAGTCAGGTACTTCCATGTATCACCTAACCATAGATTGAGCTTAACCAAATATTTCTTTCAACTAATCATCCCTGTGCCATATTCCAAGCATGAATGTGGGACTCACAAAAAAAAGCATGTATTCCTTAGGCTTTACCGAATATCCTGCAATTACTAGTCAAGGGATTTATAGGCCCAAAACCCTAATTTATACAACTAGGATTCACTGCAATATGTCATTACCAATCAAGGGATTTCTAGGCCAAAAAATAAACATACACTACCAGGATTTACCACAGTCCCACCAAAACAGGTCAAGAGATCACTAGGCCCTAAATAAGCTTGGATGTCTACATATTTCTTCACCAATACCTTGAGGAATTTTCCCGCCTCCACCCTCAGGCTTTACCGTGTATCCCGCCATTACAGGTCAAGGGATTCTTAGGCCTGTTATCACTTAGGTTGTTCCCTGCTTCCTAAAGGGAATACGACCGAGGTAACCACTAACCAATCTTTTAGTTACAGGTCCTAGCCTACCTGCAACCAGAGAGGGCTCTCTCTTTATGATTTAGCTTTGTTGGTGGATTATTTTAGGCTAGTTATGGTGTGCTGGTTTTGTTTTGAATTTGGTTGGTTGGTGAATTCAAACAGAGCTGAGGTACATATTACAGAACAGTTAGGGAAATTGGGCAATGGAGTTCAGGTAGTGTGCTGCTGAAGTATGTTTCTGAAGACAGAGTATTGCTGCAAAGCCAGATAGGTATCTGTGGAACAATTTCTTAGATTATGTAATGAAGTTATGGAATTAGTGAGTGAAAGGCAATTGAGAATCTTCCACTATGCTAACAAGGGAAAAAATGAAATTATTTCTTAAGAGCAGTTAAGAATTCTTAAACAATATTCACAGTGATAGAATTAGTTTAGACATGAGCAATTAAGAATTCATATCCATGGCTAATCCATAAGAAAACATATTTAGAAATATAGATTGAGAATAGGGTGTATTCAAACAAATCCTAAGCTATTCTTTTTCTCTATTTACTATGATCATGAACATATATGAATTATTGCATACACATAAAAATAAGGACACAGTTCAGAATAACTTATTGTTCCAGCAAATGACACAAGAATCCTGCAACATAACAGAGCCATTCATTTCCACCTTCAGACAGTATAGGAACCAGGAACTCGACCAACAATTTGTATTAGCACAAATGTCTCAGATATACAATACAGCTCTTCTGAAGATTTTCACTACAACCGATCCTCAGTACGTTCTTTGAGGGGATATATATACAAAAAATAGGATAAAATATCTAAATAGTGAGTTATTGTGCAATAAATTGCACCACCAACTCTGTTACAAAGAGTAAATGAAAGATATAACTACAACAATTAATGTTGAGATGGCAGCTATCTTTCTGTCAGACAACTTTTGACTTTTTGGCTCAGGAAAGTTGGCTGTAGCTGTGCCTTTAATTCTGCGTTAATTGAGCCTGTTGTCTGAGTGCTTTGATGAGTCACTATACGGATGCTTCCTGTGATATCTGCGTGCTGGATTATCTGCTGACCTGTACTGTGACTGAGATCTGAATTTTTACAAAAAGGAATAATATAATGGAATCACCTAGGCAGAACTTCCAGCATTGCCTGCCACCAATCAGCTGGAGGTAGCTGATGTCTCCTTATTTTTACCAGTGTTTCATCTGCTTCTGTATATCTGTAGAAATTTGGAGGCACTTCAAACAGATGATTTATCTCATGCTCAATAAAAAAAAAAAATCTAATTTGTCATACAGAGACTGCCCAGAGGGAGGCCCTGCTTCTTCTGTGGAGCTGGTGGATGCTGTGATCTGGTTCTCAACATAATTGTTGATCCTTGTGATATATTGATCATATGACAGCAGTTGTCCTGTGCCAGTCACTAGGCTTGGCAGTCCTTTATCTTGTAATACTGTCATTTTTGCCCTGAACTCATCAATTTCTGCCTTCATATCCTGACATTTCCTTTCTAGAGTTTGAGTGAAATTTCTCAAAGTCGGCACTTTCTTGGCTGTCAGGATAGTGTCTGTTCTGCTGTTTATTTCTAGTGCTGCCAATTCCTCCCTAGTGTGAGTATTGAGGAAATGTATCATTTTATTGGCCT
>APFE031432517.1:69068-89670 GCA_000404065.3 Pinus taeda | reverse complement strand
CAATTGGTTTGGTTCCAAATGGAGGATCAACCAGCTTCCAAGTGCTGTTCTTTATGAGGGCATCATACTCCTTTTGCGTCGCTTCTTTCCATTCATCATGAGAAGCAGCTTCTTTAAAGGAAGTTGGTTCAAAATCTGTAGACAAGTTCAATTCACAATCATAAGAAACATCCATATCAACAGGTGAATTAGAGTCATCTACATCACCTCCATTTTGTCGGTTTGAATTTCTGGTTCCTGTTTTTCCAATTTCATCGGGATGAACACTTTCAAGTGTCTTTGTCAGCCACTTTGGGGGACCTTTTTGAGATGGTCCAGGCTGCTCTGTTGATTGAGTTGGGAGTGAATCAAGATTGAGTCTCCCAATTCTATCAATTACATCACTTAAAGCATCATCCGTTGTTGGAGTTTCAGTCGGGGGAGAGTATTCTTCAGAAGAAGATTCCACATGTTGATCTAGTATAGGAATCCCCCCTTCAAGATGTGAAATCTGATTATCAAATTCTTGAAATGATTTCATTTTTGCGAATCTATCCAAGCGATCAAGTTGCCGCTCAACAACATTGTCAGATTTGGATGATTCAAGAAAAATTACATCTCTAGATACAACAAACTTTTTATTTACTTCATCATAGAGGCGGTATGCTTTAGAGGTGTTTGAATACCCAGGAAGATACACTTACGACTTCTAGCACCAAGTTTTTTTCTATGTACCTTTGTTATCAAAGCATAACAGGTGGAACCAAAGACCCTGAGATGTTTTACCGAAGGAACATATCCATATCACAATTCATAAGCAGTCTTGTTTCTTTTAGCATTAGATGGACATCTATTCTTTATATATGAAGCACATAGAATAGCATTAGCCCAAAACATTATCTTTACATTTTTGAAGAAAAGAATGGATCGTACCATATTCAAGATTGTTCTATTCATTCTTTCAGCTACACCACTATGTTGGGGATTATAAGGCACAGTTGTTTGATGTTTGATCCCATGTTGGTGAAGATAGTTTTCAAATTCATTTCATGTATATTATTTTCCATTATTAGTGCGAATAGACCCAATATGAGATTGTGCATCATTTCCAATCCATTTATGAAAATTCTTTAATGTTATGAAAGCATCAGATTTGTTCTTCAATAAATAAACCCAGCACATTCTGGTGTAGTCATCAATAAACGTCATGATATATTTATTTCCATTTGCAGAAGAAACAGGCATTGGACCACATAAATCTAAATGAATGAATTCAAGTTTCCTATGTGCTCTTGAATGTGAATCATGAAAAGATTGTTTGCTATGCTTTCCTAGAATGCAAGCATCACATTGCTTAAGTTTTCTAGGAATTGTAGGCAAACCAGCAACACTATTTTTCTTCAATAACTGGAGACTGTCATAGTTCAAATGTCCAAATCTAGCATGCCATAATAAGCTTGATGGAAGTGTACCTTCTTCATGATGAGAATTGTATGAGAAATGTTGTGCATGAGTTGATGTTCCTTGCAGTTTGAGAAGCCTTTCTTCTTCTATTCCCCTCATGACAAGTGAGTGGTCAGATGCTTTTCTTACCTCAAGCTTGCCATCAAACATATGAATGGAGTTACCTTGCTGGTGGATGTTGACCAAGGACAACAAGTTTCTCTTGAGCTGTGGGAGATATAGAACATGATCCAGAAGAAAGTCTGGAGGACCAGGCAGTTTAAGCCTAATTATGCCAAGCCCTGATGGCTTGATTTTTGACTGATCTGCAAAGTATACTGCTCCATCAACATTGTCAGTGAAATCTTCAAAAAAATATTTCTATGAGTCATGTGACAGGTTGCTCCTGAATCAAGCAACCAATCATTTTTCCATGAAGCAAGTGAAGCATTAAACAAATATTCATTTACTCCAATGTTACATTGTGCCTCAACATAGTGAGTGGATTCAGGTGCTTTACCTCTGTCTGTATCATTAGTTTTACCTTTCTATTGGTTTCTTTTCTGCTCAATTTTATCCCATGGTAGCTTGCATGTAGAGGCATCATGTGATCCATTTCTTTTGCAGCGAATACAGTGTAAATCTGCCTTTTCTCCTTGAGAATGTCTGCCCCCCCTACCTTTGAAATATCTCCCTCTTCCTCTTCGTCCACCTCTTCCTCTTGTAGAATCTTGAGCAGGATGATTTTCTTTATGAGCAAGGCAGACAATCTCTTCAGAAGATTCAGGGGCTGTCTTCTTTCCAAAAGCTTTCTCTCTTTCAACAAACCTTTTCACAAGAGAGTCAAAGGTGATATCTTTGAGATTTCCATTTGCTTGCAATGACTCAAGATAATTGGAGTAAGTAGGATAAAGTGCCTTGAGAAAAGCGATAAGAGGAATATCCAATTCAACCTTAGTGGATTTGATATCATGCATTATAGACTTTACTTCAGATGCAAGAGCAAGAGGATCATTATTTTGCAGTTCAAGAGTGAAGAGTTTAATCATGAGTTGGACAACTTCAAGTGCAGAAAGTGAGTCATAGAGTTCTTTCAGCTTTTGTAGGGCTTCAAAGGCAGTTCAATATGACGAAATATGGCGACTCACCTCTTCATTTACAGATGCTGTGATTAATGCATAAGCTTTGTTGTTCTTGTTTTCCCAAATGACGAACTCTTTGTCTGAGGTAGGCTGTACTGGGTCATTGTCTCCTTCTCCGACACACACTCCTTTCCACAACTCATTGAAAATGAGGGTGTGTTTTATCATCCGGGACCATTCAGGATATTTCTTCTTGCCAGTGAGAACTATACCCACCATGGATATGATTGAATGCATTATGTAAGAAAAAAATTACTTCTGCTGATAGAAAACAATATATATGCTATACCTTCCACTTCTCAAATATATATGCTATACCTTCCATATACCCATATATGTTTTTTTTTTATACCATATAACACATTGCCATAAAAAAAAATTAATGAATTTCATGTCACGTTCACTTTTATTCCCATTCAAAATAATATATTATCACTCCATATAATATATTATTATTCTTATTACACATTAATCACAACCTTCACACATGAACATATGTTTTCATGTAAAAAATGTATCGCACCAAACTTCTGCGTAAGCTTATTCAATATAGGTGCGTTGCTCACTGAGCATAAAAACAATATGGAGCACTTATGGAATATGGGGAGGTGAGGTGGAAGCGAATTGAAATGAAGCTTGAATGCAACGTTTCTTTCACATTGCAGAAAGTCACTCGCTAGAAAAAACGAGTCTTGGATATGCACAAAATCCAAACTCTCTTCCAACCTATTGCTCCAGACAAATTAAATCCACGCACACACAATTCGCTAGCAAACCCCAAAAAAATGAACATCACCTCAACTACGCCCTCTTTTTATTTAAACATACAAACAATGCAACATGGATTTAAAACTATCAACACACCGAATAGCGGTACCATTTACACCCCATTTACATGCAGACCATGACCAACACAACCAGTGCACAGTTCAATGAAGTTCACGGTCAAACACAGAGTAGTAATCCAACATTCCATTCAATGCAGGGTACGGTACAACATACCATTTACATGCAAGCCTCTGAGTACACAACTTCTGGCGTTGCAGCAGAGGAAACGTTGCAGTAGAGGAGCATTGCAGCAGAGGAAACGTTGCAGTAAAGGAGCGTTGCAGCAGAGGAAACATTGCAGTAGAAGAGCGTTGCAGCAGAGGAAGCGTTGCAGTATAGGAGCGTTGCAGCAGAGGAAACGTGGCAGCAACGTTCAGGTCAATAACACCACGTTTATGGAGCAGTGCTTTGTATGCAACATTTAGTATGTAGCGAATTATGAATGGACAATGGTTTTGAATGGAGAGATAGCGCTTTGAATGAACAACTCTTTTGAATGGAGAGCAGAGGAGCAGAATAGGGAGTTACCAAAAAAAAAAACATGAGAGATGGAAAGTTGAGAGGCTCCAAATACAAGCATAACCAAATAAAGGTGAACCTCACTCATGAGCATGGTGCCAAATCCAAATTCTATATTCAAAACATGAGCATTTCCCCAACTTTACACATGCCTTTCAAAGGAGAAGGCTCTCCTATCTATACAAAAACATAATAAGCTACATCATTAATGAGGGTCCATTATTCTCTCCCTAGATCCCTAGAAAGTCTCAATAGGCAATGATGAGACACATATCCTCTTTGACCTTTATCCAAATCTTCTTCCATATCTTGAAGATAATTCGAATTTGAGCATTGGAGGCCACATAAGGGTGTCTTGGAAGATTCCAAATGACTTATACATGTCATGAAACTCAAGCCACTTTTTAGTATTAGCAAGTATATGTCATTTTTCTAAGTTTTAACCGTTTAATTCACTTATAATACTAGAAATCATCAACTTTTGGAAAACACAAAGGTAACACATATAATTATGAAAATGGAGGCTAATGAAAGGTTATATGGTCATGGAGTTGTGACATGTGAATGAAATGGTGGTGATAAAGGTGAAATTGGATGATATTTTGAATACATTTTGGAGACTCTACAGGATCCATATACATTTACGTTCCATTTTTCACTACTTTTGATTTAATTTTGAATGGATTCTAGTTTTCCTTGGCGAAATATTTTTCTGTTCTTCCCCACCTGAATCAAACTTGTATTTTCTGTTGCATCCAATGTATCATCCTTCAATGAATGAGCGTTGCTTTCTTTCGTTCCTTCCTTATCTGCCTGATCTTCCCAAGAAGTTTCTTTTCTAGTTGTTTCCTTTGAGGATTTAGAGGGGGATCCGAATTTCAATGGGGTATGTTGCGTTACCATTGTCGTTGAATTTGGAGGATCACTACACGTTTTCCCGAGTTTTTTATTTTTCTTTGGTAAATATTCTTTGTCAATAAATTGTTCCTATTTTTTCTTTGATCCTTTCTTATCCTAACTCTCTTCTTCTTTATATAATGTATAATGTTGACTTTGAGATCCTTCCCACCATTTGAGCCTCCAATTATTTTTCCTAACTCCATTGTTCTACAAACTCTTTGGGTAGTTTTTGATTACATGCTAGGTTTCATAACATGCTTGACATTGAAATGAAACATTTTCATAATCCATCTTCTAAACTCACACGTAGTCTAGAGTTGTCAAATTAATCTCAGTGGGAAAACCCTTGTTGAAATCCATCTCAACACATATTCGAGCATAAGTGGTTTTATAAAAATTAACAGATTCTAAGTTGCGACAATAAAAATTTCGTATTGCATTACCGATGGAAGGTAACGTTGGTAGATTCCAAAGATTATAGGGGAAGGTTCGAGAGCCTTACCCAAATGGGAGTTGCGGAGATTGATGCTATAACCATATCAAAGGTGGGAGACCAGGGTTGCATAAAAAGGCCAACACTGCCCCAAAACCAGGGCCCAAGTTAACATATGTTCTGCTTGTCCTCAATATTATTGAAAACCACAATAAAAATACCCTGAGCCAAACGGTAAATATTTAGATCATTAGTCAAAAGGGTTTTCCATGTATCAGATATCCACTTAGGGAGATCAATAAGTCATGGCTAAAACCCATTAAATATGTAGACCAAACCCTATTTTGTAAAACAATTTCAGCACTTGAGGCATCCTATTTCAAAGGAACATTAAGGGCCATAGCTTCTTGGACAACTAGAAGAACAAATCCGGATTTTAGCATGGCACTATAGGAAACCAAGACTAGAGTTGCCATTCCTTCAACATATTTCTTTTCTAAATTGTTAAAATTTACCATTGATCAAAGAGCTATAGAAACCCTATTTGTCGCTTCACATCCTGGATCCTCATTAATATTTTTAATCAATATTATTAGATAAAAATTTAATTATTATTACTAACTAATTAGATAGGAAAAAAGTTACGTGGGGCGGGGGCGGGGGGGCGAAGGGTTTTAAAAAGAAAAAAGAGAGATATGTTTATGGAAGGGTATTAATAATATATAATAATAATCTAATGATAATGTTAGCATTAAAATGTTATAAAATTTCTTATAAATTTTTTTTTTATTAATGTTTAATTAAAAGAGATTAATGTAAGAATATTAATATTAATGATTAAAAATTAGGGAATTAATGTAGGTCAATCGATAAGAGTTTGAAGATTTTTGTGGTGTTGAACTTGGTTTTGAGGAGTCAGAAATATATCCACGATAGTCATTTTGCTGTCAACGTTTCGAGTCTAAATCAAGACCCATCATTAGGACCAAAGCTGAGAAAAAGATTCAATCAGAAGCGATATATAAATATAAGATAAAGATAAAAAAATGACTAATACAATGCTAATGAAAGGGAAAGATGAATGAATAGGTTGATGCAAGTAGAACGCAGTTAATGAACTATATAATGGAAATGAAATAATAATAAAATGTTAAGGAGCTAAAAAAACATTTTTTAATAATATATATTTTATTTAATAATGTTAATGTTGTATTAATAATGTTAATATAATTTAAAATAATATTAATATTAATTATAACATTAATAGTATTTTTTGTGAAAGATTGTCAAGGATACTCCTAATTTGTAAAGGGATTAATAATATTAATATTAACTATTTATTAATATTAATATTATTAATGTTTTTATTACTAATATTTATTAATGCTATTATTAATGGTTATACTAACCATTTATAAGTTGTTAAATTAATCTTATTAATGTAAATAAAAATGATTAAAAAAATATTAATCCTAATATTAATATTGATATTAGTAATGTTTTTGATGTTATTAATATTATAATATCCTATTAATATTATTAATGTTAACATTAATAGTTACATAATTTTTTTATAAGTTGTTAATAGCCGATGTTATTAATTTAAGGAGAGGAAGGGGAGTGAAAGAAACGACAAGGAGAAGATTAGGGAAGGAGGAGGATTAGTTGTTAGGAGTGTGGTATTGTGTGAGGGGGAGAACCCAAATTCTGCTAACTTCTACCTATTCATCTCTATTGATATTATTAGGATGCTTTATGATTTCCAGAGCTTCACGAATCTTCCTTTTGTAATGATGGTTTTCTTTCGAGATTATTTCCATGTAATCTAGGAAAACATGGTGACTAGTCTTCGAGGAATGTTCGGCAAGTGCCGAGGATTTGGATCTTCCATTGCTAATATCTGCTCCATGTTCCTTGAGTCTAATCTTAAAGGATCTTCCTGTCTCTCCAAGGTAACATTTTCCACATGAACATTTGACCTTGTATACGCATTTATGCGAGGAGTAGTATACGCATTTGATAGATTTGATCTTCTACTAGATGGTATTCAAGGGCTTAAATGAGGTTGGTGTGCCCTTTTTTATCACCCTTTATCAGTAATGCCTTAGATAGATGTTAGATACACTATATAATATTGGGATTAAGAGTTAGAAGTGAGGGGTTTAATTGAGGATATGGATCTAGATTTGATTTTCATGATAGCTTTGTTGATGTCCTTTTTCTTGTAGCCCGTGTTTAAGAAAACATTTCTTAGATATTCCATTTCATTCTCCTCATGCTCTTTGTCTGATATTCTTATTGCTCTGGTGAAGAGAGTGTTGAGTACTCCCATTTTTTGGGCCAGATGGTGATGAGAATCAACATGGAGGTAGATATTTGTGTATGCCTTCTTTCTATATACTTTGTTCCCTAATGATCCATCACTCTTTCTTATAAGAAGAGCATCAAGGAATGGAATACAATTATTTTCCTCAATCTCCATAGTAAATTTAATGTCCCGTGAAACATTGTTAAGGTGGTTAAGGAAGTTATTCAACCTTGAGTCTCCATGTGTCCAGTTTACACTTGTGTCATCAACGAATCCATATGATTTCCAAATCTTCACAAATATTCCTTTTGTAATAATGGTTTTCTTTCGATATTATTTCCATGCCTTCTAGGAAAACATGGTGTCTAGTCTTCGAGGAATGTTCGACAAGTGCTGAGGATTTGATTCTTTCATTCCTAATATCAGCTCCATGTTCCTTAAGTTTAATCTTAAAGGATCTTCCTATCTCTCTAATGTAACATTTGCCACATGAACATTTAACCTTGTATATGCCTTTATGCTGGGAGTGATCCAGGTTGTCTTTGACATATCTCATCTTCTATTGGATGGTATTCAAGGGCTTAAATGAGGTTTGTACACCCTTTTTTTTGAGCACCTTAGCTAATTTATCAGTAAATACTTAGATATATGGTAGAAATGCTCTATCACATGGGGATTGGGAGTTAGAAATGGGGGGTTTAATTGAGGATCCATATATGGATCTAGATTTCATGATACTTTTGTTGATGTCCTTGTTCTCGTAGCCTGTGTTCAAGAATTTTTTTCTCAAATATTCCATTTCATTCTCCTCATGCTCTTTGTCTAATATTCTTTTTTCTCCGGTGAAGAGAGTGTTGAGTACTCCCATTTTTTGGGCTGAATGGTGATGAGAATCAACATGGAGGTAGATATCTGTGTGTGCCTTCTTTCTATATACTTTGTTCCTTAACGATCCATCATTCTTTCTTATAAGAAGAATATCAAGGAATTGAATGCAATTGCTTTCCTCAGTATCCATAATAAATATAGTGTCCCATGAAATGTTGTTAAGGTGGTTAAGGAAGTTATTCAACCTTGAATCCCCATGTGTCCAGTTTACACTTGTGTCGTCAACGAATCTAACCCAAAATTTGGGTTTAAAAGGATAGGAATCCAAGGCTTTATTTAAAAAATTTTCCATGAAAAGGTTGGCAACTATGGGGGATAATGGAGATCCCATAGCGACCCCCATGGTCTATTCAAAGTATTCAACTTGGAAGATAAAGAATGTAGAATGAAGACTTACCTCAACAAGCTTGGAAGTTTTAGGGTCAGTAACCTCATATACCACTTGTATAGCTTCTTATATTGGAATTTTGGCGAAAATATGTGTTACATTGAAGCTCACAATATTGTCTTCCAGATAAAGCTTTGTGTCATTGATGAGTTCAATAAAATGTGTAGAGTCCTTAATTTAGGAATTGGTTTTGCCAACCAATGAGGCTAGGATATTAGCTACATATTTAGCTAAACCGTACAAGAGAGATCCTAGAGTGTTTATGATGGATCTGAGGGGGGCACCATTCTTGTGAATTTTGGGAGCTCCATAAATACTGGGGGTAATCTCATTGGGGTAAGAGGTGCATCTTCAATCCTTCATCAAGATTGGAATCCTTGATGGTTTTATTTTCGTCCTTGATAAATCAAGATAAAGGGTTGTCTCTAAGATTCTTGTAGTTGCCACTATTGTACAAATGGTCTCTCATTTTAGAGACATAATATTCCTTCTTCATCACAACGTGGCTCCTCATTTGTCGGCCTTAAGAATAACAATGTTTGCATTGCTTTCGAGGTTTTTGAGTGCTAATAATTGTCCTCTACTAAGGTTTCTCTTTGGGGTTTTTGATTTCCTTAAGATGACAAAACAATCTTGTCTTATTAGCTCTTTTTCCTCATCCCTAAGATTGTGAATCCCATCCTCTATGATGTATATAATTTCTTCTGCTGGAATGTGCTTAGGGGCGAACGAAAAGTTTAAACCCTTGTTCAAGACATCTAACTCATCCTTGTCCAAAACATAGGAGGAAATGTTGACTACCTTCTTGTTTCCTACGATAACCAAACTTTGACTTATGTTGTGAGCTCCACCCTTTTTGTTATACCTGTTGGTGCTTAGACCATCATTTAAGATTACATCAGAGTGAACATTATAGTAATGCCTAGTGGAAAAAAATGTACAACTATTTGAAGAGACGTTATTCCTAAACATAGAATGATTCTCATGATGAACATAGCTGTTTACTGTGTCATCTTCTACTAAGACGTAGTTAGAATCCTCAGCCTTATCTTCATATGGATTTGATGTTTGTAGGTTCAAATTAACATTTCTTTCATTAATGCGTTGATATGATTTAAGTATATGCACATTTTGAGAGTGATTAGGGCTGTCGATGGCATTGTAATGCTCATAAAAATAGGAAACCATGCCACTGCCTGAACCTATGCTGCTGTTTAGGAGCCTGATGGCTGATTTTCTTCTATTCCCTGCTGAAGCAAAGTCATTTTTATTCCTTCTTGCACTTCCTCTATCCAGTCGGTATTCCAAACAAGCTTCAAGTTTACTAATATTATTATCCTGCCTACTTTTGGAAATTCACCCTTCCCTTTTTTCTTTTAGAATTGCTATGGCATCAACTGCAAACCACAAGTCAACTCAGATTAATTGCACTAGCTCAAGGTCCCTTCTGAATGCTGAGCTTGATAGATGGTCTAATGCATATCTAGTTCTTTTGATTTCACTATGAATAATAGCTTTTCTTAGTCGTGAGAATGCCTTACGGTTGGAATGGGATCGAAGTCTGTGCTTAACATAAAAAGGAGGTGTTAGGTCAAAATATCTACAATGTTTTAGAAATAGTAGATCTGCTTCTCTTCTTTCGATATTCACCTTGGTTTTTTCAAGAGTATGAAACTTCATCTAAATTTCCCTTTCAGATAGGGAACTGATAAGAGTTTGAATATTTTTGTGGTGTTGAACTTGGTTTTGGGGAGTCAGAAATATATCCACAATAGTCATTTTGCTGTCGACGTTTCGAGTCTAAATCAAGACCCATCATTAGGACCAAAGTTGAGAAGAAGATACAGTTAGAAGTGATATATAAATATGAGAGAAAGATCAAATAAATGATTGACACAATGCTAATGAAGGGGAAGGATGAATGAACGGGTCGATGCAGGAAGAAGGCGGTTAATGAGATATATAATGGAGATGAAATAATATTAAAATGTAAAGGAGTTGAAATGTTTTTTTTTTAGTAAGGAAGGAGATAACACATTGGGTTTTTGGTCAAACCCATATTACTTTGGGTTTGAAAAAAAAATTGCAAAATTTTAAAATTTAACATTAGAAATCAATTATTATTATTTTTTAAATAATTGAATTTTGTTTTTTATTAATATGATTCGCTATTAAGTTTAACATGTTATTGGGGATAGCCTCGTTATTCACATATCCTTCAGTACAAAGATCACACGGCTTCGTAAAAAGGTCGCATCACTTCTGGGCACAAAGAGTTGCATCAGTTCTAGGCTGATAGTAGGGTATGAATGTCCGAAGTCTGAGACAACATGTCAGAGAGAATATCTTTATATAACATTCAATATTGGATGAAAATCCTCGTTGAGCCTTCTCAACCTTATATGTATGTATGCCATTGTCTAGGCAGATAATGATGCAATTCATCTCTGTAAGAAGACGTGTTCCTAGATAATCTAACTTTTATGCCTCTTGCGAAAGGATTTTCCCATCCATCAATTACACTCTGCTCACTAGGAGAATACATTCATCAATGGAAGCCCCTATTACTTCTCTGCCTCCCAAACCACTTGATGAACAATATCATAAAAGTCTTTGTAGCAGAATTTCATATAGAAGATTTTATGTCAAGGAGAGGTAACATCTGATCGCCCAAGCATTATTGAGAATACAACTCATGGCAAGGATTTCATAACTTGAAAAGCTAAACGAGTGCATAGGTTCGTATTGTACATGAATATTAAAAAAATGAATAATTAATATTTTTTTATCATGATATATGAATGTTGTGCTATGAATGGCTCTAATCAAAATATTCATTGTCTCCTGTGTGGGGCCTTGAGAAGGTATCGTTGTCTTATCTTAAAAATGTCTTAAAAGAAAATCGGTTCCTCTTTGATTTTATGTAGCTGCTTGCTATATCTTGGATAAGGTACAGTAATATACCATTCATCAATGGGTATAATTAGGTTTTTCCATTGCTCAGAGGGAACCAACGCCAATTAAAAAAAGCATAAACACACTATCAAAATACTGGTATTAAATTCAAAGGTTGTAGCCTTATAATACACTGTACTTCAAAAGTATTTAGAAAAGAAAAATCATGTAGCATACTATTGTATACTTACAATATTCAAACATATTGAAAATAATATTTTGCTTTGAATTAAGGTAGTGCATTATAAACACATAATTATATATTATAAGTTTCCAAGGTACCCATTTTGTCTTTTGCATTTAATGTGCCAATTTATTTTGATTATCCATTTTTTCTTGCATTTAATGTTTGTTTTAATTTATATTGATTCAAAGGGCATTTTTGTTTCTTGCGTATTGTCTTGGTTCGAGGAGATTCGATACTTGAGTGATTAAATTTTGAACATTATGTAGTTTTAAAATCTTCTCTTTATGAGTTTATGGATTTACATGGTATACAAATTGAGGTTGTGAAAATGAAAATCTTTTCATTATAGATTCTGCGATGATAATTTATGAGATATGAGTCTGCTAGATGTATTTTATTAATTGTTTTTTAATTGTCTAGATAAATATTTTTAATTTTAGTGTGAGAGTGGGCATGTGTCTCCTATCTGGAATATGACTTTAGTGTTCATATTATTTATACAGTGGTGTAGTTTTTTTTTTTTGGTTCAGGTAAGTTTCTTTGCTTGCGAGCATTGTGGTTTTATAAATTATGTTGTGTAAAATATTGCATTTTTATGCCGAAGGATTTTCCCTTTGAAATCAACTCCCCATTTTGTCCTTCTGTCATCATTGTGAACCCTAATATGATATGTTAGGTGATTCAAAAAGGCTTAGTCGTTAGATCAGGGGAAAGTAGTTACTAATTCGTTGCAGACTGGAAGTAACTAATTTGTTGCAGGCTGGAAGTAGTTACTAATTCGTTCAATTTCTACGAGCTCCGACTGCTTGCCAAATGGGGCAACCATAACCGCATCTCGACGCCATCGCACACTGTCAATTTTGTGTTCTCTGCTGTGTATATGTTCACAGAAATATTGGGCATATACAGAGAATGCTGAGCATCAGTTCTAAGCAGTATGCAGTTGATGTAATCCAGCTTGATAAGATTATGAAACAAATTTACAAGGATTTTCAAAAGAAACCACTCCTTATAGTACCTGATGGATTTTTTGAAGCCGACTAGTTTAAGGAGATTATTCGGGAAATAGGACCAAACATTTTGGATGTTGTTACACATCATATCTACAATCTTGGGGCAGGTGCAAACAATAAATTATATAGTTTCATTAAAATCTTTGATAGCATGATGTTTGTATAGGACATTAACCTTTATCTCCTGATCAAGTGTGGATGAGCACCTTGTGGAAAAGATATTGGATCCATCTTATCCGAGTCAAGAAGCATCCGCATTCAAGAGTATGAAAGCCATTTTGCAGGAATATGGGCCTTGGTCAAGTGTACGGGTGGGTGAATCTAGTGGGGCTTATAACAATGGGCACCATCTCATCACTAATGCTTTTATATTTAGTTTTTGGTAAGATTAGTTTTCTTAACATGCAATGTTTATTATACTCTTTGGAATTGAAATATCAATAATTATTCATTGCATTGCGATCAGGTATTTAGATCAACTTAGCATGGCATATATGTATAATACTAATTCTTATTACAGAGAAATCTTGATTAGTGGTAACTATGGCCTTTTAAACCCGACGACTTATGTGCCAAATCATAATTATTAATGGTAAAGCTTTATCACCTAATATCTACTTCTCAAATTGGTTATACCAATGCCAATCTAATGGAGACGTTTATAGCAGATTTTTCTGTAGGATAAGGGTCATGGAGAGAACTAAACTTGTTCACCCATCTTTGGACATGGGCATAGTGCTAACATTTGATAGGGTAAATTATGCTGTAGTGCACTTCTCTGTCATCAACTAATGGGAAAACGTGTTCTTTCAACAATTTCTAAAGGAAAGAAATATTTGCATGCTTATGCACATTGTACCAAGAATGAGGTAAGTATGGAGAAACTATGAAGATTGTAGAAGAACTAGTATTTATCTAGTAACAAAAGGTCCAATTAGGATTACTTCTGTAGCTAAGCTTCTGTAATGAAAAGTATATAAGGATAATCATAATTTGCATACTTATTCCTTTCTTGATCCTCATCCCTTCGATAAAGAGGAAAAAAACCAGGGTTTTAATTAGTTTATTATTTGTTGCAATCGTTTGCTCATTGAATGCATACTTAGCAGCAGTATGGATGTGGTAAAACGAATTAGGGAATTAATATGAAACCCCCTTTTCTTTCTTTATTTATTTTAACGACTCCATCTAATCTTTCTGTGTGGTCATTTTTTCACAACCAAAGAGGAATAACTTTACTATTGATCAACTTTAGTAGGGACACTCTATCTCTATGCAGCTCTCTAGCATTTCAGGAATTTTCACAGAAGAAATGGATACAGTCTTGAAGTTTTCAAATGCCAAGGAGTTGAGGAATTTGATTGTAAGATCGAGACTGGAGTATCATTTGACAGCTAAATATGGTAATCTCCATAGCCAAAATATGCTTCTCAATGGGAAAATTCTTGATGTGACTCCTGAGGGTGAGATACCTTCTTTAGAGCCGATGACTTTTGATGCCAACAAACATATTTCTATCTCTCTATTTCATTTGTGTCTCTTCCAGATGTTCAATTGACAACATGGAACAATTAGGGGTTTATATGTATATGTTCACAAAAATATTGGGAATATATAGAGAATGTTGTAAGATGTTACAGATTGTGAGAATACGCGCTCACAAGTTTGGAACTTAGAAAATAGTTTCTGTCAAGTCCTGTGAGAACAATGTGGGCATGGACTTGCTGCAATTCATTGGCATTGACATAGGCCTACAAAAGATTTAAATAGGTATGAGTTTCTTCCTCGCATAGTGGCCTCGAGACTACATTTCTGGCACTACATGTTCACGTTTGGGTACCTTGCTTTTGCTTCTGTGACAATATTATATTAAGGGAGCTTGCATATTGTGCAGGTCGTGGATCAAGCCATTGATCATCAAGCTCTAGCACAAATCCCGTGCAAAGAGCAGAGGCCAAGCATCAACAAAAGCACTTTGTACTCTTGGAATGGAGTGCATTTTGGAGAGAAAGGTTTGGGTATTCTCCATTGACGCAGAGATTTTCGAAGTCACGCCCTCGATCTTCGTGGTGGAGATTCAGAAAACTGGAGGGGATTCGTTGGAATACAATATGTTCTACAGTGAGGATCTAAAGCCTGGCCTCAAAGACACCATTTAGACATGGGATGGAAACAAACAATAAATATATATTCGCTGTGTATATTACATGATTTTTTCTGCAATGTTTTTTAGGATTAAGTTAAAGTTGTTATGTTCTGAGTTTTCTTCATCAGTTTGAGGCAATACTAAAACATTGTTCACAAAAATAAGGCTGAAAGTTTCCTGCAATGTTTATTCAGATTAAGTTAAAGTTATGTTGTGAACAAGCAATCTTTCTGTTTCCTGACAATTTCCTAAGAAGCATTACATTATTGTACCATTTCTGGTGACATAATTAACAATTCATGGCTAAACACTCTCCCACAAGACACTTTTATGGATTGAAACAATCAAACATGTTTAAAATGGCAAAGCCTTGTTTAATTAGAAAAACTGTACCCAGTTTTAAGGAGCTTTTGATTAGTTTGGAAAAACCTGCCCGGATATCCCACCATCTCATGTGAATCAACTGTTAATATATCAATGCTTTTATCTTTAGATTAGAATAGAAAATTATTTGCTGAATATAGGTAGGAACCAGTGTTTTCTAGGCCTACTAATATTTCTAGGTATATACACCTTGATATATCAAAGGATGATTCTTGGGCATCAATAACAAGTGTCCTCTGTATGGAATCCCTTTAAAGGAAATGCTATAGGCTATTTGTTGGACTTTTTGGAGGGTTTTCTTGCACCTTTTCTGGTCAAAATTGACCAGAATCAGACTTATTGGAGAGCTTTCAAAATTGACCAGAATCAGACTTATTGGAGAGCTTTCCTACACCATTTTTGGTCAAAATTACCTAGAATCTGACAGATTACAAATGATAACTTGTAGATTTATTAGATTTTGAACCAAGCAAAAAATAAAGGAGGAAATTTAATAACTTACAGTTTATCTCAAAACCTTTGTAAGGTAGCAAATAAGGGATGTGTTCAAAGCAAAACCCATAGAAAGGTTTTTTTGTTGTGTGGCATAGGTGAATTGGTTATCAAAGAAGATACATGATACATTCTTTCTTGGTGAAAAGATTTAAGAATTTATGTGTTAAATTATTTGATGTTAGTAATCTTTATCAGGAGAAGGAATTCATAAAGGATCAAATAACGATTCTTCTAATTTTTTGTCTATTGGATGCTTGTTCAAAAGCACTTCATCGTTGTTGTGATTGTAAATTACTCCAATTAAGTGCAAGGTATTGTGTATCAATGGGCCATTGTGATTCTTATCCTTTTCACTCAATACCACCAGTAGTATCCACAAGAACACAATCCATCCTTGAAATGATGGAAACGACTTATATCTCTAACAATGATTTCTCACCAAAAATTTTTAGAGATAAATTTGGTGGCATCATGGAAATCACCACATATGTGAAGATTCTTGATTATCAACATTGATGTAGAGAGGTTGTATTGATAAGCCCAAAAGCAATGACCAACTTCTAGCTATGTCCACAGAGAATGTATTATTTCTCTTCCTCCTCAACATATTGCAACACAAAGTTTGTCTTAGGCACATATCCTCCCTCTTTCATCTGCCTAGCCAAGCCCTCCAATGTGGCATGAATTTTGACTTCTTTCTTCTATGCTATTATTTCTTATGCCATTGCCTTACGACGTTTCCTTTGCAACATGTGGTGCAAATGCTAGTTATTATTTATGCTTGATTTGGTGGATTGTTATGATTAGTTTCTTATTGTTTGCTATTTTTTTTGTCAAGTTGTCTGTGATTCTCTAGGCTGTGGGCACAACCACCCCCATGAAGTTTGATCCTAGGTTACCTTGCTAACTAGGCCTATCCTCAACCATTTGAGCTAGTGGGACTTGACTAGTTTGCTATTATTTTATTTATAATGTAATTTGTATTTTAAATTTAAATAATAATAATTATGTTTTGAGAAATTAGTATTTATGCTTTTGTTGGAGATGTTTTGTCCATCTATTTTTTTTTTTTTTGGACTTAAGATTAAAAAATTGTATAAATTTAAATTTTCTCTATTATGAGATTTTATTTATAAATGAAAATAGGTAGATAATATGAAATGCACTTGTTATAGAACTTTAAAAAAAATTTCTCTTTGCTAAGGCTATTACTCTTAGTTTTAATTTATTTTTGTTAGCATTGCTAGTATCAAGTTTAGCCTTGAATTTGTGTTAGTATAATTCAATAAAACATGTTATATCTTTATTCAAAAAAATATTTTTCAGAAGAAATCCCGATTACATTGTGTTATATAATGATTCAACATGGATGAATATGTTATATGAATCTGATTCCTAAGTTGGTGATACAAATTGTATGTGGTTCTTTCTTGTAGTTCTAAGTGTTATGTCTATTGATTGTTAATCTTCTAATTATTAGAAAGGTAGGTGTGCACAACCGAACATGAAGGGAGATAACCTAAGGGGATAATTAGGTTACTAATCACTAAGATATATCGTCTATAGAACGAAATGCCTCTAACCAAAAGCCTAAATTTCATGTTGGACTGGAAACTTTGTGTTGCTTATATTTCCTAAACAGAATTTCAACATACCAAATGTCGATATGCCATTAATCAAGTTGTAGAGCCACTAAAAGCCACACATGTTTGAACCTATATACTTAATAAATATATACATGGATGACATCCAACATAGGTTTGATGAGAACTAGTCAACCCGCCCTAGATAACCTATGGTGATGCCATACATTATTTCTGCTCTCAATCTTGGCTACTAACCACATCTAGTCCGCAATTTTATAGTTATTAGGTTTGAGCTGATATCCTAAATACTTGAGACCATCTTCAAAAAACAAATGCCTATATGGAAATCTCTGTTTTGCATAGTTTAGTTCGTACTGTGTGCATCCCGTAGCAGATAAGGTGGATTCTGTAACAACCTTGGTGAAAATTTCATGTAATAAAAGTTAATAAAGGAAAAATAAGACCAAAATTAAGGGACACCTATTCCAAGTTGAATGTTGGGCAAATATATCCTAGTGGGAATCACTAGATGTGTGTTTTGGCTAAGGAAAATTGGAAAAGGCTAAGGCAAAGGCATTCAAAGGAATTTTTGGTACATTTATTTATGAAAATAAAGGAAATTAGGAGAAAATTAAGGTGAAAGGTCACAGGTTACATGTGAGAAGGAAATTGAAGGAAAATAATGGAAAATGAAGAAATTAGAGGCATCATTAATAAAAAGGCTTATGAGGATCAGTTTTCAAGCTCTTGGTTCAAGCTTAGTCAGTGTTAAGCTCTTGGTCAGTTCAAGTTTGGAGCTATCTCATTACGCTCTCTCTCTCTTTGACTCTTGGTCACTTAGAGTTTTCTTGGAGCACTCTAGCTCTGGATCAAGGAAGGAAAAACAAGCAAAGGGAAAGGAAGGAAAAGAATGATCAAGCAGCTTCAAAAAGAATACTTGTAGGTAACCTTTTGCATGTGTGAGTTCCTAGCTGGCTTGGACATGCATGGCTTGTTGGGTTGTGTTATATTCTTTCCATGACTAACCTACGTAGTGAGCCGGGGGGCGGAGCCCCCCCTTCGTTGCGCAGCGGGGGGGGCGGCAGCCCCCCCTGTCTGGGGGTTTTGAGGGGGGCGGGTAGCCCCCCTCTACGGGGTCCGGGGCAGCGCCTCGGGAATTTTTTTTTTTGGACCCTATATTAGGTTGCGCGAACCTACCTATGGTTTTTGGTCCATGGTTTTGGACGCGATGGTTTTCGGTCCATGGTATTGAATGATTTGGCATGTATAAATATGTATTGTAACATTGAAAGGAACATAATGAAAAATCAAGATGGTAGTCCCAGTTTTGGGATCCAGTGGGAAATCTCTGTGTATATGTGTTTTATGTGTTATGCTCTCGCATTGTTTATTTTATTTGTTTTAGAATTCATATGAAGGTAATTTTTGTACAGGGTTAAAACCTACATTTGGTATCAGAGTTGTTTTGGTTTCAAGGGGACGCCTTTGTTGCTGAGGGGTTTTGCTCGGGCCTGTGGTAGACCCTATTCAGTGGGAGATCTGCGAGATTGATTTTGGTGGTGAAAGAAGATGGCGAGCAGCAGAAAGATAGATATTCAGAAGTTCAATGGTCAGAGTTTTGAGTTGTGGAAACTCAAGATGGAGGATATGTTGGTGGATAAAGATCAGTTGATCGCGGTAGATCCGGGTCCTAAACCAACGGGAGTGACCGATGAAGAATGGAAGAAGTTGGATCGGAAGGAAAAGAGCATAATACGATTGTGTGTCTCAGATTCAGTATTGCTGAATGTATCAGGGGAAGCTATGGTGAAGGCTCTGTGGGACAAGTTAGGGACTTTGTACCAATCTAAGTCTCTGGTGAATAAACTATTCCTGCGGAAAAATTTGTATAACCTAAGGATGAAATATGGAGACTCGGTGACAGAGAATCTGAATGCGTTTAACACTGTGGTAAGTCAGTTATCATCTGTTGATATTAAAATTTCAGATGAAGATAAGTGCATCAGTCTATTGTGTTCTCTACCAGATTCATGGGATAGTCTGGTTATTGCAATAGGTAGCAATGCAACCGCTTTGCAGTTTGATGAAATAGTCTCAGCCTTGATGATGGAGGAGATGAGACGGAAAAATATGGACAACCAGAATGGTGATGCCTTGTCTGTACGAGGATGGTCCCAGAACAGAAACAAAAATAAGTCATCGAGTGGGAGATCTAAATGTAGAGGGAGATCTAAATCTCTAGGAAAACCTATAAAGATGGTGTGCTGGAAATGCGGAAAGGAAGGGCGCTTCAGAAGGGATTGTAAATCTAAAGCTCCTGATAAAGGAAAGGGATCTGATGATGCCCCTTCTGCAGAGGTGAAAACCACCTCAGATGAAGGTGGTGATGTGTACTTGGCTTCTTCAAGTACACATGTAGATCATGAGGCATGGTTAATTGACTCAGGTGCATCCTTTCACTTCACTCCCCATAGAGAGTGGCTCTACGAGTATGAGAAATACGATGGTGGTGATGTCTTCTTAGGAGATGATAGGAAGGCTAGAATCATTGGTCGCGAAAAGTAAAGTTGAAGTTGCAAGGTGGAAGGGTGAGAACCCTTCCGGGTGTTCTGCATATTCCTGCGTTGGCCAGAAATCTGATTTCTGTAAGCAAGTTGGATGATGCAGGTGTAAAGACAGTGTTCGAGAAGGATACCTGCAAGATGGTTCGAGGAGCACTGGTATTGATGCGGGGAGTTCGGATTGGAACTCTGTACAAGCTGCAAGGTAGCACTGTTGTTGAGGGGTGCAATAGTTCTATGGTTCCTGAAAATGGAGCAGAAAATCTAGTGGTCTCTGGAGAGAAGACCATGTTGTGGCATCAAAGGCTTGGACATATTGGAGAGAAAGGCCTTCGAATACTTTATGGTAAAGGTATGGTAGAAGGTATGAGTAATAGCTCTCTGGATTTTGATTTCTGTGAAAATTGTGTATATGGGAAGCAGAATCGGGTGAGTTTCACCTCTGGT
>APFE031432517.1:828-60871 GCA_000404065.3 Pinus taeda | reverse complement strand
GGGGTTCTTTGGGGCGAGGTAGGAGACAGTATTGATGCCTTTGATTGAGGTGGATGATTAGGAATGACAGGTGAGGAGTTAAGGAGAGCAAACAATAACTTTGAATTCTCCTTAAACATTAGAAAACATTGAAATTAATCAAACTTAAAAGCAGAGCATGACAGTCATGAATTCTTACTTTAACACTTCGTTTGCTTAATGTGCAGAAGGAAAAGAAAGGAAATGATTCACATAACACACTTACAGGTACATAGACAAACACACCATCAATACATGTAACCACAAGAATCCCAAAAAGGACTGCAAAACCCTAGTCTTCCTTAGCCAAACATTGCAGAGATACAGTGAAATAATACAATGATAGCTTCTCCCTCAAGAATCCAACCATGAAAATGAGCAAGAAAGTACATAATATAGATGATCTAACCTCTTTCCCTGCCTCCATGGGTCGAGCTCACTATCCTAGGAGCTGTTTCAACCACTTCTAAACTAAGCACTACAAACTAGGCATTCAAAACAACTTGCCTCTATAAACTTGGAAACCAATTCATTCATTTAATTTTTACCCTTTTCATGAATGAATCTTCTAGAAGAGTTACATAAGGGTAAAAGTGTCTAAAAAGTACCATAATTACATCAATGAGAATCGTCATTCACCTCAAAAAGTCAAACTGAGTCAAATCTGCGTTTTTTGGGTTGTACAGTGCATTTCTGGACAATTTTGCCTGATGGGTCGCGCCCCCCTGCCTGACGGGTCGCGCCCCTTTGGAGCCATGTTTGGGGCACTTGCGGGTGGCACAATTGAGCAAAAGTGGGCTTGTTGGATAGGTCTGTGAGTCTACTTTCCAACCCAACTGGAATTTTTGAATTTGGAGTTCATTTTCCCTATCAAAAATCAATTCTCCCAAGACAGCTTTCTGCAGTTCAAAAAAGTGGCAGAAAGTCAAATTTTGCATATTTTTTGACTTTTTGGAGGCCCAAAACTTCACCAAATCTCTAGTCCTTTGATGAGCATGTGTAAATTTGCATGAAAAATCTGGAAATGATGATTTTTTCGAAAATGGAGTTGCCGGGATGAAGTGTCTCACAGGGGGTGAGACCCGTTAATGGAGAAAACCTGTAAATTGCCTAAAAAAACCAAAATTTACCCAAAATGCTCAAAATTTCTTGGGATTTGTGCTGTGGCTAGGCTATTTAGTGCCTTGGTCCTTGAGTGAAGCCTCGGCCAAGATATGGAGGGGATCGGGCCTCTTTCTCCGTTTTAGTGCCTTGGCCAACCTCCTTGGATCTCACGATTATAATTTTGACATTTCTCTAAAACCATGACACCTGTGCAAAAAGTGAAGGAGGTTTTTATTCTTTGGCAAGTTTTGGACAAAAAAATCTCTCATTTTTCCAAAATTCATCTTTGATTGCTTTGAAACAGCTTTTGAGTGAAACTTGTCCCGATGTGTGAAACAAGGGATTTTGTCGAAATGAAGCGAAATGAAGGGGATAAGGGGCTTCTAAATTCTTGGGAAAATTTTTAGAAGTAGAGAGGGATGTTAGGAAGCAAGGGAAAGTGGAATCTCAGAGATCGAGTGAGGGGAAGGTGTCCAAAAGGGTAAAACAAAGGCCCAACCTAGAAAATTGCCAAGTTGTGGCAAGAAACTAGGGTTTATGGAAAAATGAGGAATTTGGGGGATCTCAGAGATGGGAAGTGTTTGATAAGGTACATGAAGTATAGGGGAAGGTGTATGAACATCTGGATACAAGTTTTGCCGATGTTTTGACCGTCCAAGAGAAATTGCCTTCAAAACCCTAGGAGAGGGAAATGACCTTACCTAGGCGCAACTGAAGCATGAACAAGGTGTGAAATGACCCAATGGAACTTGACATGATGATGAAAACCTTTTGAATGATGATAGACTCAGCTGAATAGTGACATAGATTGACAGTTGGGCAACTTTGAAAAGAGTGAGAGCAAACCCTAGACCTAATGAAATTTTGCTTGAAGACTCACTGAAATGACAAAATTTGACCTTGACACTTCAAAATCACTTTGTAAGAGCATATTTGATCACTAGAGGAAGGCTGGAAAAATTGACACTAACATTGGCTCCAATGGTAGCTCCTTGGAGGTGCCAAGAACCTCAGACCTCTGGGAGAGCATACCAGTGCTTTCAACCATTGGGTGATGGAGTCCATTATTTCAACAAATCAACACAACTGAAGACTCAACTTATTAACTGGAAACTGACTGAATTGACTGAAAGACTAATTCGGCAAACTTCAAACTAAACTGTAATAAAACTGGGACAAAATGCTGCCCTTTGGCTGCTTATTTATTTACAAAATCTACCCTACTTTGTTGTACAACCAATAGATCAGGTAATACTAAAATGCCAGATTAACCATTCAAGTAAACCTGAAAATGATGCCGCTCAAGAATGCTTCCACCAGGACACAGATGTGATTGCTGACAACCCTTCATGCATGTAAAGAACCTGGTCACGGAAAAGACAACCTGATCTATCAATCAAACTGAACAACATTTCCATGTATGTTGCTATTGGATCGCGATGGCCAGACTCTGTTGGCTGCCCCAACTCTGCAACACATACTTCCAGCTGCACACTGTCAATGTAAACATATGTAGGCAAGTCTATGATTCCTTGTTGCGAAGGAGGAAGGATTTCCAAGAACTTTTTAGGGTCTTGGAAATCATATGACTGGATTTGCTCATCTAAACATTGAATCTCCTTTTCGATTCTTTCAACAATTAACTCGTAAAATTTAGTTTTGAACCGAGGGAACTTTGGAGAACATTGAAGCAAGGCACTGAAAACATCTTCATCAAATTCAGTATTTGCTAAATCATTTCTTATTTCTTCTACTGCTTCACACAGGGTAATGTTTGCCACATACCCTACCATTGCATGAATGAATCAACAAACACTGGAATGTCTGGATCGAATTGGAGTCACCAGGTGAATGGTTCAGCCTGCATATGTGTCTGACTGTTGTCCACCATCAGCATCATATCTGCAATTTGATTTCATGTACTGGGACAAGACAATCAACAAGTCGAATGTTCTCCCTAGTATGGTCGCCAGTATGTTAGCGCTTGAAATTTCACCTCAGGCTGAAAAAGGCAAACCTCAAGGCAACATCAAACCATTTAGCCTCGTAGCTAGCCTTACGGGGCAGGAGAAGGCTCTCTCCAGTCAATCTCAGTAAAATATTCAATGGATGATATGACCAATAGGGTAACACTGATTTTAGGCTAGTAAACTGATCAAAAGGGTTGATTTGGGGTTTTTAGGGTTTTTGGTGGCAAATTGAGGGGATGGCAATTTTGGGTGCGGGGATTGGACACAGTTTCTGCAGGGGGTTCTTTGGGGCGAGGTAGGAAACAATATTGATGCCTTTGATTGAGGTGGATGATTAGGAATGATAGGTGAGGAGTTAAGGAGAGCAAATAATAACTTTGAATTCTCCTTAAACAGTAGAAAACATTGAAATTAAACAAACTTAAAAGCAGAGCATGACAGTCATGAATTCTTACTTTAACACTTCGTTTGCTTAATGTGCAGAAGGAAAAGAAAGAAAATGATTCACATAACACACTTACAGGTACATAGAGAAACACACCATCAATACATGTAACCACAAGAATCCCAAAAAGGACTGCAAAACCCTGGTCTTCCTTAGCCAAAAATTGCAGAGATACAGTGAAATAATACAATGATAGCTTCTCCCTCAAGAGTCCAACCATGAAAATGAGCAAGAAATTACATAATATAGATCATCTAACCTCTTTCCCTACCTCCATGGGTCGATCTCACTATCCTAGGAGCTATTTCAACCACTTCTAAACTTAGCACTACAAACTAGGCAGTCAAAACAACTTACCTCTATAAACTTGGAAACCAATTCATTCATTTAATTTTTACACTTTTCATGAATGAATCTTCTAGAACAGTTACATAAGGGTAAAAGTGTCTAAAAAGTACCATATTTACATCAAAGAGAATCATCATTCACCTCAAAAAGTCAAACTGAGTCAAATCTGCGTTTTTTGGGCTGTACAGTGCATTTCTGGACAATTCTGCCAGACGGGTTGCGCCCCCTTGCCTGACGGGTCGCGCCCCTTTGGAGCCATGTTTGGGGCACTTACAGGTGGCGGAATTGAGCAAAAGTGGGCTTGTTGGAAAGGTCTGTGAGTCTACTTTCCAACCCAACTGGAATTTTTGAATTTTGAGTTCATTTGCCTATCAAAAATCAATTCTCCCAAGACAACTTTCTGCAGTTCAAAAAAGTGGCAGAAAGTCAAATTTTGCATATTTTTTGACTTTCTGGAGGCCCAAAACTTCACCAAATCTCTAGTCATTTGATAAGCATGTGTAACTTTGCATGAAAAATCTGGAAATGCTGAGTTTTTCCAAAATGGAGTTGCCGGGATGAAGGGTCTCTGGGGGGGTGAGACCCGTTAATGGAGAAAACCTGTAAATTGCCTAAAAAAAACCAAAATTTACCCAAAATGCTCAAAATTTCTTGGGATTTGTGCTGTGGCTAGGCTATTTAGTGCCATGGTCCTTGAGTGAAGCCTCGGCCAAGATATGGAGGGGATCGGGCCTCTTTCTCCGTTTTAGTGCCTTGGTCAACCTCCTTGGATTTGGCGATTATAATTTTGACATTTATCTAAAACCATGACACCTGTGCAAAAAGCGAAGGAAGTTTTCTTCTTTGGCATGTTGTGGACAAAAACCTCTCTCCGTTTTCCAAAATTCATCTTTGATTGCTCTGAAACAACTTTTGAGTGAAACTTGTCCCGATGTGTGAAACAAGGGATTTTGTCGAAATGAAGCGAAATGAAGGGGATAAGGGGCTTCTAAATTCTTGGGAAAATTTTTAGAAGTAGAGAGGGATGTTAAGAAGCAGGGGAAAGTGGAATCTCAGAGATCGAGTGAGGGGAAGGGGTCCAAAAGGGTGAAACACAGGCCCAACCTAGAAAATTGCCAAGTTGTGGCAAGAAACTAGGGTTTATGGAAAAATGAGGAATTTGGGGGATCTCAGAGATGGGAAGTGTTTGTTAAGGTACATGAAGGATAGGGGAAGGTGTATGAACATCTGGATACAAGTTTTGCTGATGATTTAACCGTTCAAGAGAAATTGCCTTTAAAACCCTAGGAGAGGGAAATGACCTTACCTAGGCGCAACTGAAGCATAAACAAGGTGTGAAATGACCCAATGGAACTTGGCATGATGATGAAAACCCTTTGACTGATGATAGACTCAGCTGAATAGTGACATAGATTGACATTTGGGCAACTTTGAAAAGAGTGAGAGCAAACCCTAGACCTAATGCCTAGTGACCAAATTTTGCTTGAAGACTCACTAAAATGACAAAATTTGACCTTGACACTTCAAAATCACTTTGTAAGGGCATATTTGATCACTGGAGGAAGGCTGGAAAAACTGACACTAACATGGTCTATGACATGTTGGGACAAGCATGGATAAGACACTGGAAGCAAGGTTAATTGGTAAAGACAATGTGGTTTTGGATGTGTGGTACTATTGTTGTGCACATGTTGGATATTCGGTATGTACATATTGTACCGTGCGCATGATGTGTTAGGTTCCTATACTAATAGGAGTCATAATTTTGAATGGATAAGGTTAAGCCTTGTAATATGCACATACCTTTGCTTTCTGCAAATGTTTTCCATATTGAAAAATAAAAAAATGAAAAGAGGGTATGTATTAAAAGAAAAGTTAAAGGTTAAAAAGAATAAAGAAAAAGGTCCAAAAAAGTGAATAATTTGAACCCCAAAAAACAAAAAGAGACCATGAAAGTGTGCAAGTCTAAATGCCACTACTATTTGCTTTATGCAAAATAATGATTGTGCATAGCTTGTGATTCATGCCACAATCCAGGGTAATCAAACTATTTATTCTTGATTATGCCATGCTTTAAATTTCATGTTGACAGTTAGAGAATAAAATATGACCAAACTGTTTAATCTTGGCAGATCATTAAATTAGGTATAGTAAAATAAAAGGAGCTCATCAGTTTAAACTGAGCCCTTGGATGATATAGTGATAGAATTAAATAGTTTGCTTTGTGAAAAGAAAAGAAAATGTTTTAATAAGGGTTTTCTAGTTTAAATGCACCCTAATAAATTGAAGAAAAAATGGTAGGACAAGTAGATGGGTAAGTAGAAGAAAGGTTGCAAAAATATGATGATAGGACAAAAAGCATATTTATCATCTCTCATCGGAGATTTCAAATGTAAATGGTCAATCAAGAATGAAGATGGATTTCAAGGTCAATTAATTAACTTCCCCCATTCATTTTACCTATTTACTTAACTGATTTCCCATAATAAAGTTCCAAGTACTAAAAAAACCCTAAGTCAAAGGGGCTCAAAGCATTTCTTTGACTTCTGGAGGGACCGGACCCTCGGCTCAATGACTTATGGGTACCAAGTACCAAATTCCCCTCATAAAATTTCATCCCCCCTTCATTTCATTCATTTCCCTAATAAAACCCCTTTTCCTAAGGTTAAAACATCATTTGCCTAGGGAAAGTAATCACCTCCATGTAAATTCCCCTTTCATATAAAAACCCACAAAAATACTTTAGCCTAAGTTATAATGCATATATGCGAAAAACAAATGAATCAAAAAAATACATTATGCTTAGCGCTATTCATTCCCAATGTTTTTCATATTAACTTCTAGCTATTATATATTAATGGTCCATACTGTAAGCAATGAGTGTTTGTCCTTGGTCTGCTTGCCTACACTTTTCCCATATATATTAATTTCCTATATAAACTTATCCTTATACCCTAGTTTAAATATAAACTATAAGATACATCAAACCTGACAAAAACCCACTAACTAATCGATCTGCAATTAGGTTAGGCATAACCATTATTAATCCCTCCGCTAACTACCTTGATGGCCTAATACCGCCTTAATCCACCATTAGCCCTGATACCACCATATTTAAAGTTCCCATCAGGCCCTCCATTAACCTCCGCCTGCAATCGCACCCCGACCACCATCTGATCTGAAGACCCAGATCCAACGCTCATAAACCATTTCAGGAGGGATCATCCACTGGACGATACACGCTTGAAAAAGCTGTTTTCCATGAGACCCCCCTCGCGACGTGTCAGTCGTTGAGTGGAATCAAGTGACCCCTCCCAGAAACCACCCAACGCCCATAATCGATGCGCAATTAACTTCTTATTGCCTCCCCGCTACGCGACAAATCAGTCACTATTGACCCATACCCGCCAAAAAACGTTTTTTCCATATAAAAGCCAAAATTCACCAAAAATGTCTTTTTCACTCAATTTTCACCTACAATCTTCTGTACTTATGCACAGTGCCTGCACAACATTGAAGCCATCAACCCACGTGCAAATTTCGCTCCAGAGAATGCCATAGATCACTCGGTCAACCGTGCAACTTCCACAAACACCCTTCGACCAATTGTAACTACTGGTTACCCTGCTCAAAGTCAATTTGCCTCAATTTCAGGTATTTAAACTTGAATTCACCAAGTGCCTTGTCAATTTCAAGTTAAACCAGTCATTGGGTATATTGTTAAACTTAAAATTAAAAAAAAAAAGTGACTCCAATAGACTCCATACTACACCTTGGTGAATACTCAAACCCTGAAACTGCCTAACTACCTCTGAAAACCCCAATTCAACCTTGAGCAAGCCTAATTCGAATCCACAAAAACCGAATTGGTTGCCCCTACTGCATTGAACGTGAGACTGATCTCCATGCTCCATTTGGACCTAAACCACCTTCCCTTAGATGATAGAGATTCCCAAATAAAAGATACCACTATCATAGAGCTTTTGCTCAAAATACATTGCGAAAGTAGGGACAAGTTCCTGAACCATGCTAATGAAATTGGCCTTTGGGAGTCAAATTTTCCCAAGTATTAGTTCCCCCAAGTCCATATTTTTCCTGAAATTGTACATATGTGCTATGCTTGATACGTCTCCAGTCATAGAACCATCATGTCTCATGACCAGAAAGTCCTTTTCACCATCATTCCTGAGTCCATTAGTGAGATTCTGTAGCTCCAACCAGGGCCAAACCTAACTCCCCTCTCAATTGGAGACTTATTGGACTTATATCCCAAACTCAGCTCTGCAAGATTGGCCCAACCGATATAAGCTTTCATCATAGAAGAGAAGTATACCCCCAAAGACCCCCTCCATATGTAGCAACTATATTTTCTCCTTAGGACTGAAATATTGTATTTATGATATCTTGTATTTTGGGTTACTCCACAAGTGAGTACATTGATGAAATCATCCTGGATTTCATGTCCATCTATACCCTAGGATAGCCTCCTGCAACCATTTATGACTTTGCCACATTCATAGCTGACAAAATGCATGAGCAGTTCACAAGATTGGGAAATGAAAGGGTTTTCAAGTATTCCTCAGTACTATACCACATGTTCCTCTACTTCCAAGTAGATAAATTCCCACTTACCTTGCAAAAGTTGGACACCAAGGGGGAGATTGTTGGCATTATGATTCAGGTGTTGTCCTTGATGGAAACTCACTCAGAGGAATGATACAGGTGATGGCAACTCACTCAGAGGACAGATCATAGTGCAGCAGGTAAATAAAGAGATATACGTAGGTTGACCGTGAAGAAAGTGTGTATATACGCGGGTTAGCGAAGCAGAAGGAGAGTACGCATATACACGTGGGTTAATAAGAGTAAAGGCGCGTACATGTTGGAAATCATGGTTTTGGTCCAAAGTGACGACCCCAAGTATTGGGTTCATGGTATTGGTTCTACATGGTTTTGAACCATGGTATTAAGAGAAGCCTAAACCTATATAAGGAGAAGATCATTAGGCCAAGAGGGGGGAGTAAGAGGTGAGCAAGTAATGAACATCCGACGAAGTGCAAAGATCTAGTATTGCTGGTTATCGGTTTGTGTTGCTTGGATTGGGTTGACATAGCAGCAATGACACAAGTAATTATCTTTAGATCTGTACGCGTGTTGTACGAGGTGAAAGCGCGTATACACGCGATCTTGGTATAGTAAAGTAGCGTATGCATTATGAGATCTGGTATTTCAGGTTGCTGTTGATTCTACTGGTTGTTGCAGAGTTCTGGGATCTGGTTTGCGTTCTGTGTTTTTGATGACAGGGTTTCAGTGATTAAGTATTGGGTGATTTATAGATTTATGATGCAAGTATAAGTGGATGATTGTATTGCAGTAGTGATTGTTTTGTACTTATGGATCCAGTCTGAAAATTGATGAAACGTGGTCCCTGAAGAAAAGAAGGTTGCAGCCTTCTGTAGTTCAGCACCTATGTACTAGTATATCCGCTAGTACAAGAGCTAAGGGGGTTGTTGCTCCCTTCCAGGAGTAACTGGAAAACGAGAGAGGGTTGTAGCTCTCTGCAGGTTGTAGTCTGCGTGCTGGTAAAGGACTGCACCAGTACATTGTAAAAGAAGTTTCTTATTAAAGGAAGAAAGAGACGAATTGCAGCAGGTGGTTTTCACCCACATTGGGTTTCCACCTTATATCATGGTGTTCATGTGTGCTTCTTATGTGTGATGATCTGTACTGTCTTACTACACCTGTTTACTGTTAATGTGGTTAATAATGTCCTGATGCATTTACTGAAGATAAGCTAACTGAATCATAAGATTGCTGCATATACGCTTGTTGCATTTAATACAGTCGCGTATATACGCGTATACCCTAAACTGAAGTCACGTATATGAATCTAAGTGTGAAAATGAAAAAGTATCTGATTTGCTAATACTGATTCACCCCCCCTCTTAGTATTATTTCCAACAGGGCCAACCAAGATCAGTCATCTTCTAGACCCCATTGACTCATCAATATTCCCCCCCCATTCATACAATGAATTCATAGATTCCTTTGTCCATCCTGTGATGACCATGCTTAGTGGAACCCCTCCACCAAGAATCAGTCCTGAGATTAGGAGAGTCCTTCATCTAAACATTAGTCATCAGGTGGGAGATTGGCACTTGTACCAAAACCACACTGAAATCAGGATTTATGGGTGCCAGCTTGCCCCCTACAAACTACCTAAATACCTCCCAATGAGGTTATTTTCCTTGGAGTACTACAGGAAGATAATAAATTCAGATGAGGTAAACTTTATCAAAGCCAAAAAGAAAGCCCAACTCAAGATCAAAGACCAATTGGGTCCTTTTATTTGTAATAGCAGAGAAGCTGGAAAGGAGGCAGACTTGATCCTTCAGAGATTAAAATTAAACCAAAGCTTCATATGGAGATATGATCCCTTGGATTTCATCTGAAAAAGAAGGCAAAAAAACAAGATGTCTCCCTATATCCATCACCGTATCCCTGAGATAGAAAAGCATGCCAACCAATTGCAATGGGTGGAAAACACTTTAGAGGACAGGGACAATACTAAAGTTGTTGTGGAAAACACATTATTAGATCTAGAAAATCAACATGATGAAAATTCATTTATGCAGGTACCACCTCAAGAAGGGACAAGGAGCACTCCCCCTATTATGCAGACTCCTCCGAATGAGGAGAAAAATCCCAAAATGGGTAGGGAGGAAGGATCTAGTTTAGGGACACAAGCCTTCAATATCCAATATGAAAGAGGCCAAAGCAAAAGGCCTAGACTCAATCCTATGTCAGAATAGGAAGAAACTGATGGATCAGTTGAAATAATTGATTATGAGCTAGAAAGGAGTAAAGGTATTGTTCCTTCAGAGGAAACACAACCCCCATCATTCTCAGGAACCCATATGATACAAATACAGACGAGTGTAGAGGCCTCGTCTTTCAGCAGGCCAACAGACTAGGATAAAAGTATCAAAGACGGATTCAAAGAGATAAAAATAAGGAATGAAAGGTTGAAAGCTGAGACATATGCTTAGCTTTTCAAACTTTCTACTCCAGGTCAGAATAGATTGATGTTAGCCTTTGACATCAAAGAGGGGAAGATGCAGGTGTCCTTCATTCAACCAATTGTGCAACAACCAAGGGCACCCACTGACTATAAGAAAGTTGATTTTGAGGTGTTGTCTAGGGATATTCACCCTGTGGACCAAATAGAGTTTCACAAGTAGGTTGGAGAAATGATCTACTCCACCCTGACAGGGAAGTCCATAGTTGTTCATCAACTGTAAAGTTCCTTGAAAAACATCTCAGCTCAATATCAGCTTGAACAGGCTTCATCAAGGGCCAAGGATAATAGAATCAAGTCTTTGGAAGATTGATCATAGAGATGGGACATGATCCCAAAGATGTCAAAGTAACAGAGGAATTAATAAAACAAAAGAACAAGGATATTGCTTCACTGAAGAAGCAACTAAAGATACCCTCCTTGCATCATCCACAAAAGAGAAGGAACTGGATGCCTTAATCCAATTGAGGTAAGGTGAAGTAGGGACCACACCAACAACTTTAATCCATACAGTGACTACTACAGTACCATCTATGTTGACAACTAAATTGGCTCCAAAAACTCCTATAGGCACTGCCTTGCCCATCACCACTGCAACATCTACATCAATGTCTTCTACAACAACAACAGTTACAACAATAGATGAAGTAACCAGGCTTGTTCATGCCACAGAAGAAATGTCTATTCAGTAAAACGAGATAAACAAGCTAAAGGAACAGGTGGCAAGCTTAGAAACAGACTATAAGCTTGCCAAGATTATGCAAAAAGAGGAGGAATAGAAGGATGCAAGGATAAAGGAAAAGCTCAAATTAATGGAAAGAGACTTAACGCTAAAGGAGCCTCTTGGAGAAGCCAAGGAAAAACTGTGGGCCAATATCATTAACTTTGTTAATGATATTTGGCCATCCATACAGGTCATATTCGAGTAGATTGATCTCATGAGATTAATAACATAGGATATTGAGAAAGTGAAGATAGAATTGGGAAACAGGCCTAGAGATGCTACCAGGCTCATCTAGTTCTTAAAATCAAAGAAAAAGTACCAACTACAAGATCTGGAAATTGAAGACAGCACTGCTACTATTCTGGAGGTAAAGAAAGTCCTCACTAAGAGGGACCCTATGCATAAGTTAGAGGAAAAAACAAGGAAATGCAAGTAGCCGTTGACAGGTTCATGGCTAAGATTGATAAGCTAAAGGAAAAGGGATTACTTAATCCCTTATTCATTCATGATAAACTTATGGAACAATGAGATTACAACGACAAACTCAGAGATGTAGCAAGGCAACAAGTGGCTACTTCACAAGTTTCTGGAATACCAACAGGAAAGGTACTGTATAGTGCCTTTGAAAATCTATTTTGCCTCTAGCATGAGGTGAAACATCTGTTTGTAAATAAGCCTTCATTTGCCAAATACACTGAGGCAGATGAAACTTACCGGAGAATGCTGAGTATCCGATTACCAAGAGATCAAGAATGGGAAAAGTTGACTGACTTATTATAGTAGAACACAGTTAAAGGTCAAACACACAATCAACGAGGTAAAAGGGGCATTAGATTCAAGGGTTACAGGGTCAAAGAGTATCCATGTCAAAGGGTATCACTATAAAAGATAAAAGCCTTTGGCCAACACAGAGTATAGCAACCATAAACTTCCAGTTAAACCACAATAAAAGGGACAACAAGAAAGAAGTTCAATAGTTGTTTCTATTTTCTCGAGAGAAGATATTTTGAATTTCCTAGATTAATTCCCAAGTTAGTTTGGGATATTTTGTAAAAACATTTTGTATAAATACTTCATAAATCGAAGTATGTAGGTGTGGATTCTTATACTTTCAATAGAATTTTGTTCAAAGTCTATAAAAGGTTTTGTATCACTAACTGGGCCAGCATGCTAGGAGATTCATGTCTAAAGCAAAGTACAAATGAATAATTCTCTTGTGTTGTTTTATCTCTCTTAAAGTTGTTTCATAATCTTAAATGTTTTAGAAGTTTGAATGTTTTAACTTGAATATTATTTTAGAATTTGCTTAACTGCACTTTGTCTTACTATTATACATTCTTAATGTTCTCTCTTAAACTATCTTAGCTAGGGAATTATTAACTGCTCCTTAGCTTCCGTAGTTTCTCCTCTAGTCTATAGTAAAGGATTCTTAATTGCCATTTACTCAGGATTCACTGTTGTTCCCCCATCTTAGCCTTGGTCCGAGGACTCTTGATTGCCCTCTCACTCTGTTAAGAATCATTTCACCATTAAGTCCAAGGGTTTGTACTTCACTCTACTATCTTGCCCCTTGAACATTCCCTTTAGTGAGTTAACTCCAGCTTTGCTACCCCTTCTTTGAATCCATTGCCCAATGGCCTAAAAGCATCAACCTATCTACTTGTTTTAAGGATTCCACCACCAAATCTTCATACAAATCAAAAACCCCCGTGAACTCTATAACTAGCCTAATATCTAAGCAAACATAGCTAAATTATATAGAGAGAGCCCTCTCTGAGCCATAGGTTGGCTAGAGCCTATGCTTAAAAGTTGGTTTGGGGTTACCTTGAAGCCTTCCCTTCTTCCAAAACTTCTAAGGAAAAGTTTTGAGTGATAACATAGTGGCGACCATACTGGGGAAAAGAACCTTAGTCTCCTAAAGTTTTAAGGAAATCTTAATCATCATCTTAAGCCCCTTAAAGTCAGTTTTTACAGAAGTTTTAAAATTTACACTAAAAAACATTTAAAAATTTATAATTCTGGCTACCAGGAAAACTCATTATACCAGGGCCAACCCAGATCTAAACCTTGTTGTTATTGTGGATGATCCAAATAGAACTGTAGGAAAATCCAAAAAAGAAGAGAGTTCAGCTAATAAAACACCATTAGTTAAAGCTAATTCATGTCCTGATGAGTGGTTGTTTTTAGAAGATTTACCCTTTTATGTGCAATTTGATCTCTCATTGTTTAGAACGAAATCTAAAAATGTGCTTAATGAAACTATTCTAGATCCTGATTTTATTGCAGACCTTGAAGTTCAAAGAACTAATAGATCAATTGACGAATATATTCCGAACACTCCACTATCATCCATTAATACTGCTCTAACCACTGAACTTTCTGCTCAATCCTTCAACATTGTTAATACCCCTTCCATCACTACCACACCATCTATTATTTCTACTACAGTTCATTCCACTGGCCCATTCATTCCACAGCTCCCTATACAACCTAGAATCTTGTTTCCACCTATAGACACTCCCACTTCACCCATTAGCTCTTCGAGTTCACTTATAGATACTTCCATCTCCTCTATACACAATTTTCCCTTTTATCCCAATTTATGTTATGGAAACCCCTTCTTCCACTGTTAATATTTTAGTTTCATTTGTAAATATTCCAAATTCCACTATTAATATTCCAAATTCCACTGTTGATACTCCAGTTTCGATTGGAAATCTTCCATTTTCAACTGTAAGCACTGCGAGCTCATCCATATCCACCTCAATGCAAACTAATCTTCCATTATCCCTGAGCCGAGCCAAGGCTTTAGTGATGGCCAATAGATATGCCCCTTTGGTGTTACCTGGTCAGTTACATGACTTACCTCAGGACTATCGAAGTAAATTCAACTATTTGATGCTACAGGCCTATACACTGGTCAGTAACATGTTAACAGAATGAACGATTATTTTGAGTTACATGAGATAGATGATGCAGATGTAAGAATGAGGCTTTTTGCCCAAACATTAGTTGGGGAAGTTAGAACCTGGTTTAGAAACTTAGCTGCTGGTAGTATTGCAGATATGACAAACTTTCATAGGATGTTCATTGAGATATGGGAGAGGAAGAAAAACCCATTGCGGATAATTTATGAGTATGAGAACATTAGGAGAGGTCCTAAAGAATCAGTTCAAGACTACTGCACCAGGTTTAATAACACTTACAATGTCATCCTGACCAATCTTAAGCCTCCTCTTGATCTCGAAATGATGAAGTTCCCTGATGGTTTTGATCTAGATATGGCATACCAACTTAGCGAAAGAGAGCCTGCAACCCTAGAGCAAAGCCAAACCAATGCAATAAAAGTAGAGGCTAATCTTTTAACCAAAAAACCTCGAGAAAAGTTAGGAAGGAGAGTAGGATTTGCTGATGAAGCTTCAACATTTGACGGTAAAGTAGATATTTTGGCCAAAACTGTAGAAAGAATCATGGATAGAATTAACAACCTAGATAGAAAAACATAGGATAATCAACAAGCACCCCAGTTAGGAATGCTAATTTCAGAAAAAACCAAAATCAAAGCCAAAAAATAGGAAAGAATGGACTTGATCAAAACATTAGGCCCCCTTTTCAAGAAAACTATGCAGAATCATCTGATCCTGATGATCCAAAACAAGATACCCAAATCAATCTAATGGGATTAGATGATCAAAACCTTGTATTCCTCTCCCAGGATGAGGAAGAATTGCATATGTTACAACAACTGCAAACCCAGTCTGGAGAGTCATTTGAATATAAACAGGGATATGATTCTACCATATTTGAAGTGCACAAACAATATAACTTGAGAATTAAAAAGAATGTTGGTCCTCCTAACCAAACTAAGAAAGCAATGGAAAATCAACACAAAATAAGAAATAAAGTTCTTGTTTAGGAGGTACTTCAAATCCTCCCTAGACCAAGCCAAAATCCCCCTAGTCCCATCATTGAAGAAATAACTGCCAACCAACCCTCTGTTGAGCCACCATCCACATTAGTTCCACTTAAAGAACCAAAGAAAAACACCTATAATGCTAGGTCTGAAATTCCTTATAAGGAAATCCCAAGTAAACAAAAGGAAGATAATTCCACTCAAAACCCTGTTTCAAAGGTCTACAACACTTCCTCATCATTCAATTTGGGAGTAGAGATATCCAAGGTGAAAATTTCAGTCCTTTTGACTGAACTAGTTAAAAACGAAACTTACAAATCACAAGTAAATCATACCCTGAACATTACTGAAAATGAATACTCAGTTAACTTATTTGATGATAAACTAGAATTAATATTTGGACCAGATGTTAATGGAAAACCACAAGAAGGAGGAGTTCCACCTTTTTACATTAGCCTTAATATTTATGACAAAATACTACATAACACCATGTTAGATTCTGGGGCTTCTCACAACCTAATGCCAAAATTGGTAATGGAAAAATTTAAACTAGAAATTAGTAGAACTTACAAAGACTTGTTCTCCTTTGATTCAAGTCAAGTAGAATGTCTAGAGTTAATCAAAGGTTTGTGTATTACTTTATTCCAATATCCTGCCAAGAGCATCCTCATGGACATTGTAGTGGCTGATATCCCACCAAAATACGACATGCTGTTATCCAGATCTTAGGAAGCCAAGCTTCAAGGATCCCTCCAACTGGATATGTCATATGCCACAATTTCTGTGTTTGGACAACCCAAGAAATTGTACAGAGAAACTTTCATGAAATACATGGTAAGCAGCCAAGATAGATCTCAAAACTATCCCATCTACTCCATGCATTCAGATATAGACTCTTTTATTATGTTCAACAATGATTAAACACCAAATGAAACTCCTAACAATGTTGTTGCAGAACCAAAAGAAATTGTAGTTTCCACTGCTAATGAATCTAAAGAAACTTCAGAATTGTGCAATGAAGAAAGTAATTAGGTTTCTAGAAATACAATTAAATGGGATACTGATGATGAGAACTATGTACCTGAAATCTTATGGCACTTAGAATTTGATGGCTCTATAAATAAGTTATGAGCAGGAGCAGGAGTATGGATTTATAATTTAGAAAACAATCACTGAGAGGGCCATGCCTATAGGTTAAATTTCAGATGTACCAATAATATGGCCAAGTATGAGGCTTTGATTCTAGGTCTCAAGGTAGTTAGGAATTTAGGTGCTCAAAGAGTTTCAGTCATAGGAGACTCAGAGCTAGTTGTAAATCAGATTAGGGGTGTATATATGACTAAAAACACTAGGTTAGGTTATTATAGAGGAACCATTGTAGAAATACTCAATACTTTTCTAGAAACACAACTTGCAATAGTTCCTAGGAATCACAATATGCAAACCCATAGTTTAGCAATGTTTCTAGTACCTGCGAGTTACCCTTCCAACCTAACCATCAACACACTACTGAGGTCACGCACAGACCTTCAATCCCATATAATGTGCAAAACTAGCAAGTATTTTCAAATGATAGACAGATAAACAACTTCTTAACTTTAGTGGAAGAATTTGCACTTAGTAACATAAACACTGATACATCCATAAATCTTAACTTTGGGGCTGAAGTAATAATAAATGAGCTAGAAGGTAATGAAGTAGATATTTTTAATCCCACTAAATTCACAACGTTAGATATAGACAACCTAGAACAGGTTTAGATTGATGAAACAATTAATGAAGAAAGCGAAGTAATTAATCTTAAGGATAATTTCTTACCAAAAGGTTTAGCTCGTCTGGAAGACTTATTCAATTCAAATGATGTTCCTAGGAAGCCTAAAATGGAACCATTAAAATATGATATTGAAGAGTGTAACATAGGCACTAAAGACAATCCCAAGCTAATTAAACTATCAAATTCACTCCCTTCAACAGAGAAGGTGAAATACATTGAATTATTGAAATAATTTTAGGATGTCTTTGCTTGGAGCTATGAGGACCTTAAATCCTATGAAACTAGCATCATCCAACACACAATTCCTCACAAAGAGAATCAAAAATATTTCAAACAAAATCTTAGGAGAATTAATCCTGTATTATTACCTTCAATAGAAAAAGAAATTAAGAGAATGTACGATGCCAAGACAATTGCACCAATAAGGTTTTCTAAATGGGTCTCAAACTTGGTCCCAACCAGGAAGAAAACTGGTGAGATTAGACTCTATGTATATCTCAGAAACCTGAATATATGCATCACTTAAAGACAATTACCCTCTTCCCAAAATGGACCACATCTTACAAAGGGTAGTTGGGTCAACCAGAATCTCATTACTGGATGGGTTTTCCTGGTTACAATCAAATTTTGGTTCACCCTGATGACCAACCCAAGACTTCTTTCACCACTCCTTGGGGCACCTTTATGTATGTCAAAATCCCTTTTGGGATAATGAATACAGGAGCCACTTTCCAGAGGGCTATGGATATAGCTTTTGCCAAAGAAATCCGTGATTTCCTTGTGATATATCTTGATGATATTACTGTTTTCTCAAAATGAGACAATCAACATCTAGATCATCTAAGGCAGGTCTTTATAAAATGTAGAAAGTATGGCATCTCCTTGAACCCCAAGAAATCTTTATTTGGATTGGAAGAAGGGAAATTGTTAGGGAATATCATTTCTAAAGATGGCATAAGAATAGATCCTACAAGAATTGAAGCCATCTTGCTGATACAACACCCTAGGAATATCATAGAACTACAAGCCTTTTTAGGAAAGATTAACTTCCTTAGAAGATTTATTTCTAACCTAGCAGAGTTAATTAGGGCACTGAATAACATGTTGAAAAAATATTCGACCTTAAGTTGGACTATCGAAGCTAAGAAATCATTTGAAGACATCAAGCTAGCCTTGAAAAAAACCCCAGTATTAGTTAGTCCTAAATTTGATAGAGATTTCATTTTGTTTTCCTTTGCTTCTGAGCATACAATAGTTGTAGTTTTACTGTAGAAAAATGACCAAGGATATGAACAACCCATTTCTTTCTTTAGCAAAGCCTTGAGAGATGCTCCCTTAAAATACATCATAATGGAGAAACAAGCATTGGCTTTAGTCAAAGCTATCAAAGATTTTAGGGTATATATTTTGTATTATCATATAGTAGCCCCTGTGTTCCCAATTCTGTAGTCAAAGACATCCTGACTCAGGAAGGTCCTGATGGGAAAAGGGGAAAATGGATTGCTACTATCTTAGAGTATGATATAGAGGTCAAACCCAAAGAGTTAATCAAGGGCCAAGGCTTAGCCAAACTTAAGGTTGAGTCGAACTGTCAGGCCTTAGACACAAAGTTTATTGTTGCACTAGATGAAGGAGAGGAGATGACGACTCCACTGATTAGTGAAGCCTTTGGTGAATCACCATGGTATGTTGATATCGTCTACATTTTACAAAACTTACTAGCTCCTCTTGGATTATCTCGAACCAAAGGTAGGTTTTTAAAAATGAAATCCTTGAAATTTTGTATACTTGATAATGCTTTGTTTTGGAAAGATCATGAAGAAATTCTCCTTAACTGTATGATAAAAGATGAGGCTGACAAAGTTCTACAAGACTTTCATTCAGGTGACTGTGGTGGACACCTCTATTGGAGAACCACTGCAGATAAAATATTAAGGGCAGGTTTCTACTGGCCAACTTTATTCTCTGATGTTAAGAGATTTGTGACCTCTTGTCACAAGTGTCAAATTTTCGAAGGGAAAAGAAAACTTCTACCATTACCCCTTAAACTAATCACTGTTGAAGTACCTTATCAACAAGGGTTTAGACTTCATTGGTGAAATTCACCCGCCCTCCTCTGCCCAACATAAGTGGATCCTCATAGCCACATACTATTTCACCAAATGGATAGAGGCCATACCTTCAAGGCAAGCCATAGATACTGTTATCATTAACTTCCTTGAAGCCAACATTCTGTCTAGATTTGGATGCCCAACCAAGCTCATTACTGATAATGCAACAACTTTTAAATCCAAATGAATGATACAATTTTGCAATAAGTATCACATCACCATAGGTCATTCTACAACCTACTACCCTCAAGGAAATGGACTGGCAGAATCTTCAAACAAAAGCTTGGTGAACATTATTAAGAAGTTACTGGAAGATAATAAGAGAGCATGGAACAAGAAGTAAGTCAAAGCCTTATGGGCTGATAGACTGACTACCAAGAATTCAATTGGTACATCTCCCTATCAACTAGTTTATGTCATGGAAGCTATTTTTCTATCCTCTTTGGGAGTACCAGTGATGAAGATGCTCCAAGAATTGCAATCTGAACGAAATGATATCTAGAGGAGAATTAACCAAACTATTCATCTCCAGCAAACCAAAGAAGAGGTCTACATCATATCTCAAGTTGTGGAGGAAAAGATCAAAAAGACTTTTGATAGAAGGACCAAGGCAGATGATTTCTACTTAGGTGATAAAGTACTCAAGTGGGACTCGAGAAGGGAAGATAAGGGTAAGCATGGGAAATTTGATTTCCTATGGAAGGGCCCCTATGTCATTTATGCTTACAGAGGGAACATTACTTTCTTCCTTAAAGGACTAGATGGTACTAAAGAAGGAGGAGGACCAGTGAATGGTCGAATGCTCAAAAATTACATAGAACCTAGTTACTAATTGTTATTTCCCATGTGTGTATATTTTATTTTGAAAAAGTCTAGTTTGGATTGGATGGTAAACCTTTAGAGTTGAAGCCCAGAGAGAAGGCCCTAAGATTTTAAGGGTTTATTATCATAAGTATGAATAAAGAAGGTTGAAAGGTGACAAGTCACAAGGTAACAGAAGTCAAAATTCCAAGGCTACAGATCTCAAAGTTCTTGACATTTCACAAGGAAATGCCATCCCTAAGTGGAGCCACTGTTAGGTTCCAATACCAATATGAGTCATAAATTTGAATGGGTAAGGTTAAGCCTTGTAATATGCACATACCTTTGCTTTCTGCAAATGTTTTTCATATTGAAAAATAAAAAAATGAAAAGGGTATGCCTTAAAAGAAAAATTAAAGGACAAAAATAATAAAGAAAAAGGTCCAAAAAAGTGACTAATATGAACCCAAAAAAAAAAGAGACCATGAAAGCGTGCAAGTCTAAATGCCACTACTATTTCCTTTATGCAAAATAATTATTGTGCATAGCTTATGATTCATGCCACAATCTAGGGTAATCAAACTATTTAATCTTGATTATGCGATGCTTTAAATTTCATGTTGATAGTTAGAGAATAAAATCTGACCAAACTGTTTAATCTTGGCAGATCATTAAATTAGGTATAATAAAATAAAAGGACCTCATCAGTTTAATCTGAGCCCTTGGATGATATAGTGATAGAATTAGATATTTTGCTTTGTAAAAAGAAAAGAAAATGTTTTAATAAGGGTTTATGCACCCTAATAAAGTGAAGAAAAAATGGTAGGACAAATAGATGGGTAAGTAGAAGAAAGGTTGTAGAAATATGATGATAGGGTAAAAAGCTTATTTATCATCTCTCATTAGAGGTTTCAAATGTAAATGGTCAATCAAGCATGAAGATGGATTTCAAGGTCTCTGACTTATGCAGGGACCAGACCCTCAGCTCAATGACTTATGGATACTAAGTACCAAATTCTCCTCATAAAACTTCATCCCCCCTTCATTTCATTCATTTCCCTAATAAAACCCCTTTTCCTAAGGTTAAAACATTATTTGCCTAGGGAAATTAATCACCCCCATGTAAATTCCCCTTTCATATAAAAACCCACAAAAATACTTTAGCCTAAGTTATAATGCATATATGCGAAAAACAAATGAATCACAAAAAATACATTATGCTTAGCGCTATTCATTCCTGATGTTTTTTATATTAACTTCTAACTATTATATATTAATGGTCCATACCATAAGCGATGAGTGTTCGTCCTTGGTCTGTCTGCCTACCCTTTTCCCATATATATTAATTTCCTATATAAAATTATCCTTATACCCTAGTTTAAATATAAACTATAAGATACATCAAACCTGACAAAAACCCACTAACTAATCAATCTACAATTAAGTTAGGCAAAACCATGATTAAGTCCTCTGTTAACAACCACGATGGCCTAATCCCGTGTTAATTAACCATTAATCCCGATACTGTCATATTTAAAGTGCCTGTCGGGCCCCCCATTAACCTATGTGTGCAATCATGCTTCGACTACCGTCTGATCTAAAGACCAAGATCCAACACCCCAGAAACCATTTCAGGCGGGATCATTCACCGGACGATACACGCTCGAAAAAGTTGTTTTCCATGAGATCGCCTTGGTGACGTGTTAGTCGCTGAGTGGAATCGGGCGGCCCCTCCAAAAAACCACCCGACGCCCATAAGCAGTGCGAAATTAACTGCTTACCACCTCCCCACTACACGACGAATCAGTCACTATTGACCCTTACTCGCCACAAAACATTTTTTCCATATAAAAGCCAAAAATCCCCAAAAATGTCTTTTTCGCTGAATTTTTGCCTGCAAGCTTCTGTACACATGCAAAACACTTGAAAAACATCGAAATTGTCAACCCACGTGTAAATTTCGCTCTAGATAACGCCATAGATCACCTAGTCAACCATGCAGTTTCCACAAGTACCCTTCGACCAATTGCAACTACCAGTTACCCTGCTCAGAGTCAATTTGCTCCAGTTTCAGGTATTTAAACCTGAATTCACCAAGTGCCCTGTCAATTTCAAGTTAGACTAGTCATTGAGTATTTTGTTAAACTTAAAACTCAATTAAAATTAATCCAATAGACTCCATGCTGCACCTTGCTGAATACTCAAACCCCGAAACTGCAAAACTACCTCTGAAAACCTCAATTCAACCTTGAGCAAGCCTAATTCGAATCCAAAAGAACAAAATTATGGCTGCCCCTACTACATTGAACGTGAGACCGATCTCCATGCCCCATTTGGACCTGGACTATCTTCCCTTAGCTGATAGAGATTTCCAGATAAAAGATACCACTGTCATAGAGATTCTGCTCAAAATACATTGCCAAAGCAGGGACAAGTTCCTGAACCATGCTAATGAAATTGGCCTTTGGGAGTACAATTTTCCCAAGTACCAGTTCCCCCAAGTCCATATTTTTCCTGAAATTGTACATATGTGCTATGCTTGCTATGTCCCCAATCACAGAACTATCATGTCTCATGACCAGAAAGTCCTTTTCACCATCATTTCTGAGTCCATCAATGAGATGCTGCAGCTCCAACCATGGACAAACCTAACTCCCCTCTCAATTGGAGACCTGTAGGACTTATATCCCAGACTCAGCTCTACAAGATTGGCCCAATTGATCCAAACCTTCATCATAGAAGAGAAGTATACCCCCAAAGACCCCCCTCCATATGTAGCAACTATATTTTCTCCTTGGGGCTGAAATATTATATCCATGATATCTTGTATTTTGGGTTATTCCACAAGTGAGTACATTGATGAAATAATCCTGGCTTTCATGTCCATCTATACCCCAGGACAACCTCCTACAACCATTTATGACTTTGCCACATTCATAGCTGACAGAATGCATGAGAAATTCAAAAGAATGGGAAATGAAATGGTTTTCAAGTACTCCTCAATACTATACCACATGTTCCTCTACTTCAAAGCATATAAATTCCCACTTACCTTGCAAAAGTTGGACACCAAGGGCCAACCAAGATTAGTCTTCTTTTGGACCCCATTGACTCATCAATATTCCTCCCCCTATTCATACAATGAATTCATAGATTCCTTTGTCCATCCTGTGATGACCATGTTCAGTGGAATCCCTCCACCAAGAATCAATACTGAGATTAGAAGAGTCCTTCATCTAAACATAAATCATAAGGTGGCAGATTGGTACTTGTACCAAAACCACATTGAAACCAGGATTTATGGGTGCCAGCTTGCCTCATACAAACTACCTACATACCTCCAAATGAGGTTATTTTCCCTAGAGTACTACAGGCATATAATAAATTCAGATGAGGTAAACTTTGTCAAAGCTAAAAAGAAAGCCCAACTCAAGATCAAATACCAATTGGGTCCTTTTATTTGTAATAGCAGAGAAGTTGGAAAGGAGGTAGACCTGATCCTTCAGAGATTAAAATTAAAACAAAACTTCATATGGAGATACGATCCCTTGGATTTCATTTGCAAAAGAAGGCAGAAAAACAAGATGGCTCCCTATATCCATCAACGTATCCCTAAGATAGAAAAGTATGCCAACCAATTGCAATGGGTGGAAAACAATTTAGAGGACAGGGACAATACTGAAGTTGCTATGGAAAACACATTATTAGATCTAGAAAATCAATTTGATAAAAATTCATTTCTGTAGGTACCACCTCAGGAAGGGACAATGAGCACTCCCCCTATCACGTAGACTCCTCTAAATGAGGAGAAAAATCCCAAAAGGGGTAGGGAGGAAGGACAAGTTCAGGGACACAAGCCTTCAATATTTAATATGAAAGAGGCCAAAGCAAAAGGCCTAGACTCAATCCTGTGTGAGAACAGGAAGACACTGATGGCTCAGTTGAAGTAACTGATTCTGAGCTAGAAAGGAGTAAAGGTACTATTCCTTTAGAGGAAACACAACCCCCATCATCCTTAGGAACCTAGATGATACAGAGACAGATGAGTGTAGAGGCCTTGTCTTTCAGCAGGCCAACAGACTAGGATAAAAGTATCAAAGACAGATTCAAAGAGATAAAAATAAGGAATGAAAGGTTGAAAGCTAAGACATATGCTCAACTTTTCAAACTTTCTACTCCAGTTCAGTATAGATTGATGTCAACCTTTGACATCAAAGAGGGGAAGATGCAGGTGTCCTTCATTCAACCAATTGTGCAACAACCAAGGGCACCCACTGACTATAAGAAAGTTGATTTTGAGGTGTTGGCCAGGGATATTCAGCCTATGGACCAAATAGAGTTTCACAAACACGCTGGAGAAATGATCTACTCCACCCTAACAGGGAAGTCCATAGCTGTTCACCAACTGCAAAGTTCCCTGAAAAAACATCTCAGCTCAGTATCAACTTGAACAAGCTTCATCACAAGCCAAGGATAACAGAATCAAGTCTCTGGAAGACTTGATCATAGAGATGGGACATGATCCCAAAGATATCAAAGCAACAGAGGAGTTAATAAAACATAAGAACAAGGACATTGCTTCAATGAAGAAGCAACTAAAGATACCCTCCTTGCATCATCCACAAACACAGGATGTGTTACAATATCAAACTCACCATGAGGACTTAATGGATTTAGTCCTCAAGATGAATGATCGGTTGAGGGGAATGGAGAAGGAATTGGATGCCTTAATCCAATTGTAGAAAGGTGAAGTAGGGACCACACCAGCAACTGTAATTCCTACAGTGACTACTGCAGTACCATCTACGTTGACAGCTACATTGGCTCTAAAAACTCCTATAGGCACTGCCTCGCCCATCACCACTGCAACGTCTACATCAACAACTTCTACAACAACAGCATGTACATCAACAGATGAAGCAACCAAGCTTGTTCATGCCATGGAAGAAATGTCTATTTAGAAAAACGAGATAAACAAGCTAAAGGAACAGGTGGCAAGCTTAGAAACAGACTATAAGCTTAGCAAGATTATGCAAAAAGAGGAGGAACAGAAGGCTGCAAGGATAAAGGAAAAGCTCAAGTTAATGGAAAAGAGACTTGACACTAAAGGAGCCTCTTGGAGAAGCCAAGGAAAATCTGTGGGCCAATATCATTGACTCTGTCAATGATATTTGGCCATCCATACAGGTCATATTCGAGCATATTGATATCATAAGATTAATAATAGAGGCTATTGAGAAAGTGAAGATAGAATTAGGCAACAGGCCTAGAGATGCTACCAGGCTCATCTAGTTCTTAAACTCAAAGAACAAGTACCAACTACAGGAACTGGAAATTGAAGACATGGCTGCTACTATTATGGAGGTAAAGAAAGTCCTCACCAAGAGGGACTTTATGCATAAGTTAGAGGAAAAGAGCAAGGAAATGCAAGTAGCTGTTGACAGGTTCATGGCTAGGTTTGATAAGCTAAAGGAAAATGGATTACCTAATCCCTTAGTCATTCATGATAAACTTATGGAACAAGGAGATTATAATGACAAATTTAGAGATGTAGCAAGGCAACAAGTGGCTACTTCACAGGTTTCAGGAAAATCAACAGGAAAGGTACTGTACAGTGCCTTTGAAAATCTATTTTACCTCCAGCATGAGGTGAAACATCTGTTTGTAAATAAGCCTTCATTTGCCAAATACACTGAGGCAGATGAAACTTACCATAGAATGTTGAGTATCTGGTTACTAACAGATCAAGAATGGGAAAAGTTGACTGACTTACTATAGCAGAACACATTTAAAGGTCAAATACACAATCAACAAGATAAAATGGGCATTAGGTTCAAAAAGTATCAGTGTCAAAGGGTATAAGTATAGAAGACAACAGCCTTTGGCTAGCACAGAGCATAACAACTATAAACTTCCAGCTAAACCACAATAAAAGGGACAATGAGAATGCAGTTCAATAGCTGTCTCTATTTTCTTGCAAGAAGATATTTTGAATTTCCTAGATTAATTCCCAAGTTAGTTTGGGATATTTTGTAAAAACATTTTGTATAAATACTTCACAAATCGAAGTATCTAGGTGTGGATTCTTATATTTTCAATAGAATTTTGTTCAAAGAATGTAAAAGCTTTTGTATCACTGACTAGGCCAACATGCTGGATTGATGAATAAAGATCAAATATTTCAAGGGATTCATGTGTAAAGCGGAGTACAAATGAGTAATTCTCTTGTGTTGTCTTATCTCTCTTAAAGTTGTTTCATAATCTTAAATGTTTCAGAAGTCTGAATGTTTTAACTTGAATATTATTTCAGAATTTGCTTAACTGCACTCCGTCTTATTGTTATAATGTTCCCCCATCTTATCTTTGGTCTGAGGATTCTTGATTTCCCTCTCACCTCCATTAAGACTCATTTCACCTTTAAGTCCAAGGATTTGTACTTCACTCTGCTATCTTTCCCCTTGAACATTCCCTTTAGTGAGTTAAATCCAGCTTTGCTGCCCCTTCTTTGACTCCATTTCCCAATGGCCTAAAGGCATCAACCTATCTGCATGTTTTAAGGATTCCACCACCAAATCTTCATACAAATAAAAAACCCCCGTGAACTCTAGAACTAGCCTAATATCTAATCAAACATAGCTAAATTATATAGAGAGAGCCCTCTTTGAGCCATAGGTTGGCTAAAGCCTATGCTTAAAAGCTGGTTTGTAGTTACCTCAAAGCCTTGCCTTCTTCCAAAACTTCTACGGAAAAGTTTTGAGTGATAACATGATGTATATGCAGTGTTGTGTGCATGTTGGATATGCGGTGCTATGTACAGACGATGTTATGTACATGTTGGATACGTAATTCTATGTACATGTGGTGTTGTGTGCATGTTGTACATGTGGCGCTATGTACATATGGTGTTGTGTGCATGATTGTACAATTCGTTCCATGTGCATGTGGTGCTATGTACATGTTGTACAAGTGGTGTTGTGTGCAAGTGGTGCTGTGTGCATGTCGTGCATGTAGCGCTGTGTACATGTGGTGTCACGTACATGTCATGCATGTGGTACTATATGCATGTGGTTGCATTGTACAGGTGGTATTGTGTACATGTGGTACTGTGTACATGTGGTACATATGTTACCGGTGTAGATGCATGTATTGTATGGTGTTGTGTGACATGTGTAGCTATATATGTGTGATGCACACTATGTGTATGTGCACATGGTTGAGGAGAAGGCACAAGCTGTTTGTCAGGTGTGGCAACTGATCTGGAATGTGTATGGAATAAAGCCAAGGTAGACACTAAGGATTGATGAAAGGATAAGTATCAATTTTTTTATTTTAGTTTTATTATGCATGTGATCTATGACTATGGTATATGATGATTATATATGATCTATGATTCTAGTTTATGATGGTTACAAGTGATTTATGATGTTTATCTATGATGGTTGTGCTTTGAGCTAACCTGATGTGATATGTTTATACATGATGATTTGGTTAAAGATGCTAGTTTCTCTTGTTGTGATAGGAAGCGAACATGATTGCAAGTGTACCTTATTGACGAACTACCAATGAGGTATGAGTTGAGGTTATTTCAATTTATTTTTAATCTAATGGAAACTATGTGCTTGGAATAGGAATGCATGAACATGTCTTGTTGAGTGGCCGAAAGCAAGAATTGGCAGCAACAATGAAAGAAATTGGAACATGCAATAATATGTTGGTAGAGTACTTCAAGAGCAGGGCTATTGTGGGACACTAGTACCCAATATTGTCCACTGATTTCCATGAGCATGCTATGACCAATATGATGGTTTTGAGGCAGGTATATGCCTTGGTTTTTGTATCTTCCAATGCGAGGAATCCTTTCCAAGAGATGGATTTCTCGGGATAGGGGATTTCGGGGAACTTGCAAGGTGAGTGACTACACGGAAGGGGTTGACTTGATTTCCTAAGGGATTGTGTAGCAGAGAAGGGAAGGACGCAGATATATTGGTTTTGGTCATTAGCATTGCTAAATGGAATCAAATACACATTGGGAGTGCACCATGAAACAATGATCTGGTAACTATTCACTGAGGGGACAAGTGGCGCAGGATTATAACGCTAGACATTGGATGTATCTTTGACTGTGGTAGTGGATTTTAGACTCCTTGGGAAGGAGTTGAATCCTGATATTACTTCAAGGGTGGAGGTGTGATCCTATGGACTCCCTTGTTGATTGATACGTGCATCATACCCTTTTATTTGCTAGCTTAGAAAATGTGCATATGTGTATATGTGGTTATTGTAAATATCGTAATGAGCTAAGTTATAAAGCTCCAATAAGTAGTATGGTTGTTATATTGTCATGTTGTAATTATGTTTTGATTTTGAGTAAGTCTTTCATTGTAAATACTGCAATGAGCTATGTTATAAATCTCCATGGTTAGTATGCTTGCTTTTCAACGGTTTGTTGAGGTCATGGTGTGGTTTAACATTGAGGACAGTGTTCCCCAAGGGGGAGGGTTTTGTAACAACTTTGGTGAAAAGTTCATGCAATAAAGTTAATAAAGGCAAAATAAGACCACGGTTAAGGGACACTTATTCCAAGATGAATGCTGGGCAAGGATATCCTAATGGGAATCATTGGATGTGTGTTTTGGCTATGAAAAATTGGCAAAGGCATTAAAAGGAAAAAAAAGCATTTTTGGCACATTTATTTATGAAAAGAAAGGAAATCAGGAGAAAAGTAAGGTGAAAGGTCACATGTTGCATGTGAGGAGGAAATTGAAGGAAAATAATGGAAAATGAAGAAATAAGAGGTCTCATTAATAAAAAAATCTTTTGAGGATAATTTTGCAATCTCTTGGCTCAAGCTTAGTCAATGTTAAGTTCTTAGTCAGTTCAAGTTTGGAGCTCTCTTATTAATCTCTCTCTCCCTCACTCGGTCACTTAGAGTTTTCTTGGAGCACTCTAGCTTTGGATCAAGGAAGGAAAAACAAGAAAAGGGAAAGGAAGGAAAGTAAAGATCAAGGAAGGAAAAGCAAGGTCAAGCAACTTCAGTGGGAATACTTACAGGTAATCTTTTGCATGTGTGAGTTCCTAGATGGTTTGGAAATGCATGGATTTGCATGTTCGTGTATGGTTCTCTTATTGTCGGTGGCATGATTTTACCAGGTTATGATAGTGGGTTTTAGCTTAGCTTTGCCTTTTTCTAGGTGCCATGGTATGTTGGGATGTTTATCTCGGTTTTGAGATTTGGTTTGCTGGATGGATTTCAGAATCTGGGATGGAGGTGGTCTCAAGGTTCATTCCCAAAGGCCTAGGAATCCCTTGACTAGTTTTGGCAGGATACATAGTAAATCTTGAGGGAGAAGTCTCACTTTAGGGCCTAGTAATTCTGGTTTGGATTGCGGTAAAGCCTGAGAGACTAGTTCGGTTTAGGGCCTAGTGATATAAGATTGGATTGTGGTAAAGCCCGAGAGACAAGGAGACGAAAAATTCCTCGAGGATATTGGTGGATTCTGGATGGCATTCCAAGTTCGGTTCGGTTGTGATTGGAGTACTAGTTTTGCTGTGATTATGGTTTGATGAGGGTGGAGGTGGTTTAACCTCTGGATTCCCTTTATTGTTTTTGGATTGGTTGTTCTACGAGATCCCACATTCATGCTTTGAATATGGCATGGGTTTGACTGACTAAAAGAAAGATTTGGTTCAACCATGTCTATGGTAGGGTGGTACGTGGAAGTCCCAAACCTACTTGGATTTGCCTATGATTAATAAAAGCAAAGTTCTCTTACTTTTTCACTTTTTTATATGCGGATTTGGTTGTTGTCATATCTTTGATATTTGTATGGTTTTATGATGGTTATAAGCGTGGTTATATGATGGGTTCATGTCATGGTTATTTCATGTATTTACTTGTAATTGTTAAATGGATGGATGAAAGACCTAATTGATGTTATAACATTTCAATGGAGAAGGAGGCGATCCTTCTGGTTATGTTTCATAAGTTCTTTCATTCATTCATTCTCTGTCTTGTATCCTAGACCTATAGGTTGCATTGACGCCAAGTGTTTGACATGCTGTCAGTCCTCATTGAGGATGCTCAGGCCTAGTCTCGAGGTTGAATTTTGATTTGTTTATATTGTCATCATGTCTTTGATGGATTCTCAAGGTTGTAACAAGTTCTAAGAAGAGGTCGGGATTATGGGCTAGAAAAGTGGCTCAAATATCGGGAATGCTGACATAGGTCTTTTGAAAAGAGTCCGACACTGGCACATAGGCCTGTGAGAGTGAATTTGGCTTCTGGACACTGTCATGCCTATAACATGAGAGTGACTAGGGGGTTAAAGGCTTAAAACATCAGTGGGACTTAGGGGCAAGATGTCTGAGTGGTTGACATGTCTCCTGAGGATGTTGTTGCTGATGTGGATGGGTTTGTTTGATATGTTCCGTCAATTCTATTTCTTTAAGGTCACCAAGTAGGTTCAATCCCTTATAGTGACCTCTCTTGTCTCATGTTTACCCTGACTGGTCAGTTTCTTGGGTAGACCTAGAAGGATGGGGTGTTATATATTTTTCCTGCTTAGTCTCCATCCCTGTAGCCTTACAAAATATTTTGAGATTAAAGTTGAGTACAATGGTATCACTGATAGCCCCAGTAAAAAATATGAGGACATGATCTAAAAAGAGTAGACCAGTCAAGATGATATTTGTAGTAATTTTTACACCTTTGAACGCCCCTTTATTCCTTTCTTCATATATCAATCTTCTTAGTCCCTCCATCACCAACAAGAATAACAAAGGCGATAAGGGGCATCCCTTCCCGAGGCCACGTTTTTCATGGAAAAAAATGTTGCAGATCCATTGATGAGAATTCTATACAAAACAAAGGTAATACAATACATTATCCATATAATGAATTCATATTAAAAACCTAGGTGAGTCAACAACATTCGAATGTACAACCAACTGGTTCTATCATATGCTTTGGAGAGGTCTATCTTTAGGATCATTCCCTTCAGATTCTTAACTTTTAAGGAGTGTAGACCTTCCCGTGCAATACAAATTGCTTCATGAATTTGACAATTTTACAAGAAAGAAAATTGTTCCTTAGAAATATGCTGGGATAAAATAGGGTTAATGTAGTTCTCAATGATCTTCACAATGATCTTATAGATGTAATTACACAGAGAAATAGGCCAAAAAAAAAGGTTCTAGGCATGTGAGATTTTGGAATTAAGGCTATGAACATAACATTGATCACCCTTAGTAGATCTTGACCTATCAGATCAAAGAAAGCGAGGTAAAATTCCACAACCCATCCATCTGGACTAGGACTCTTGTAATTTTTTAAACCGCTTCAGTACAACCTCTAGTTCCCCCATAGTCACTAACATATTCAGATCTTCATTTAGTTCCTCATTCACAAATCATAGAAATAGGATAGCTACCTTTATAATCTCTACCAGAGATGCCTCCTATGGTGCTTTGAACATATTTCCAAAGTGTTGTATACCCAGATTCACTAGGCTCCTAAAAGAATGTATTGAGGATCCCTCCTCATCCTCCAAGGACCATATAGTATTGAAAACATTCTCACCTCTTGCGTGTTGTTGGAAAATTTTTGTATTATCATCTCTCACTTGGATCCAGATAGCTCTACTCTTAAGTCTTCATGTTTCTTCCTTTTCCTTTAATATTTTGATTTTATCTGCTTCTAGTCGCATAATATAAATCTTTGATTATGGAGAATCATACCCACCACTATCAGGGTCTTCTAACCTGGCTAATTCTTATTCGATATTGTAGAGGGACTCCTCTTCCTTTTTGTATTTGCCTTTCCCATTCTATTGTCCTTTTCTTAAGCCGAATAAGGTTTCTAGTCAGGGGATTTGCCGACGACCTTTCTTCAAACTATGACTTATCCTACCATACCTCTTTAACAATTATTTGAAATTCCTAATCCCTTAACCATGTCGAATTAAATTTGAAAGGTTCTCGTGGTTTTGGAGAAATACCTGCTACTTCTAAAAAAATAGGCGAGTGATATGATATTCCTCCCGACCCAACCCATTACCTAACCCTTTCTATCTTATCCTTAAATGGTTCCTTGATTAAGAATCTATCAAGACACCTTGCTAACATAACATCCCCAATTATTTGATTTCTCTAGGTAGATTGGATACATGCTACTTCTATATCAATATATTTTTTATTCTCCAGTAGCTGTTCAAAAAAATCCATGAGTGAATTTACTTGTGCATGGCTTCCCAAGGATTCTACATGGCCATGGAAAATTTTATATCTCTCCCCAAAATTATATTGTCAGTCGCATAAATGATGATCCCATAACAACTTCCTAGAATGTGATACAATTGAGACATGGTCCACATATATTAACAATCCTAATGTCAAGACCTAATTCTTCAGAAAACACATCCACCATTAATACTCCTTCCCTCCCCCAAATATTCACTAACTTCATCGATCTACAATTTATGCCTACAACAATTCCACCAGATCTACCTCTCACGTCTAAGGCATGGAAAGTCCATCCCAATTTCATAGCTTCTAAAGTGATGCAATTTGAGCACTGTTCCCTATTGTCTCTTGAAGGAAGATCACATCCAATTTATCCGAATATAATAACCTACTGATGGCTAGTTTTTTGGCAGGGCTAGCCAACCCTATGAAGTTAAAAGATAACCAATTCATCGAGAAACCATTTCCGAGTTTCCTTTTGCTCTAAGAACCTCATTAAGTGATAACAATATTCCTTCTACTACATCCATATTAGCCTTATGAATGGATTTCGATATATAGGATTGCCTGCCTCTATTGGATTTGCGAATTTTTGGTGGAGTTGAGATATCTAATCCTCACCCAACAAATATAGGTTCTTTGGACAAAGATCTCAGGTTTTATATATGGCTCATAGTAGAGTCAAATGAAGTATCCACCCTCGTAGGCATCGATACCTAGGATAATACAAGAACGACAGGGAAAGGATCTGGGCAACATATAGGAACCAAGACCAAGGCACAAGTAATCGAAATCAAATCACATAAAGATAAAACCACCCCAACATTTTTTTGCAGGAAAAGATACGGAAGAGAAGAAATATAGATTAAATGAATTATTAGGTTCCAAGGATGGGATAGAGAGACTGGTACTCGGACAGGGCCAATTGAAGAATATTGTGCATGGGTAACCATTGGAGATGTCGGTCGAGAGGATGAAGCTTGTTTCCCTTCATTCTTATCCATCCCCTTTTTCTATCAGACCGAATTTTTTGTGGTGTCTCGTTCATAGCATTCGGGCTTTATCTATTCCCAGGTGTACCTTCATTCCCATCCGAAGAATCCACTACTTTCTTTTCTTTTTCATTTCGTGGGAATTCTTTGAAGAGGTGTCTAACTTCATGACAACTCCTGCATTTAAATAGAAGCCCCTCAAAGTCCAACTTCCACAATCTAGAGATTCCTCTCCATTGTAGCTTCAAGATTTCCACCAGTCCCTCCTTAGTATCTAGATGAACCAAAATAAGATCAAAAGCCATCTTTCTTGTCTCTACAATTTTTTTATATCCCCAAATCATCCCCAATATGCCTGAAAAAATCTTCAGTCCAAAATTGAAGGGGTAAGCCCGACATCCTTACCCAGATCAGACCTGCCCCCAATTGTTCTCCCTCAAGATCAAATGGGGGTCATTTCAATGTGTTAAAATTTCGTCAACACCCATGATCCATGTTCAACCCTCATGAAATGTAGAGAAAACCATCCCTTGGTCATTGTCACCACAGTCATCAGTACTTCCAAAATTTGACCCCCAAACCTCCGTGACCCATTTCTTTAGACGTGTCATAGAGTAATTTCTCCAATGAACCCTCCCTACCAGAACATGATTATCCGTGTCCATAACCTCATCTAGTTTGATTCCTTCCCCTAGAACCAACAATCACCCTCTTTTTCTAACTTTTGTGCTCTTTGATTTCTTTCTCATTTAATCATAGTACCTTCATCAACATTTCTAAAATATTGTGAGGGATTTTTTGCAAAATTGTTAACCCTAACCTCCATGTGGTGATGATTGAAATTACTAATAGGAATCTTGTCAAAACATCCCGAGGCCTGAGTTGTAGATATATGCTGGAGACCCCGATTTATGTGGTCTGTTCCAATCCTCTATCCTTGAGTTATGTGGTCTGTTCCAATCCTCTGTCCATGATATTTTGATGCCCAAAAGATCCTGATCCATCGTATTGTTTTGATACCCCTTCATTCCCAACTCGGTTAGGGGTTGCAATGGTTTAGTGTTCTGTTGGGCTAGGGTCTAAACATTTCTCCAAAAATTGCAATGATGATGGGGATGAGATTGAGAGTTCCAATTGCTTCTGTTCATAATCCAATATAGGATCCGCCTAACCTCTTGAGTTTTGAATCCCAAATGCGCTTTGCCCTGATGCCAAAAATAGGTTTTCAATACCTATGGTTGTAGGACTTCCATAAACCTCCTCCGAAGGAAGCCTAGGTGAGGCGGCTTGCATAGCCAGTGCTCCATTTGACCTTGGTAGCTCCATACCAAAATGCTTAGGTGTAATTTTTGTCCAAATCGGCACAGATTCTAAGGGATTTGAAGAATAATCTACTAGCTCCTCGTCCATCTTACCAACGCATTTGGCCTTCATTGTTTTGAATCCTCCTTTATAATTGCCAGATACTCCACATTCTCACCATAAAACACTTTCCTGAACCCTACACCTACATCCCAAGGCTAAAACATATATGATCTCCCCCCTTCTCCGCTTCCTACGTCTTATTAACGTTAATGTTAATAGTTATATTTTTCTTTTATAAGTTGTTAATAGCCAATGTTATTAATTTAAGGAGAGGAAGCGGAGTTAAAGAAATGACAAGGAGGGGATTAGAGAAGGAGGGGGATTAGTTGTTAGGAGTGTGGTTTTATGTGAGTATGGGAATCCAACTTCTTCTAACCTTTGTCCCTTCGTCTCTATTGAGATTGTCAGGATGGTAAATGACTTCTAGAGCTTCACAAATCTTTATTTTGTAATAATGGTTTTCTATTGAGATTTTTCCATGTCTTCTAGGTAAACATGGTGACTAGTCTTCGATGAATGTTTGACAAGTGTTGAGGATTTGATTCTTCCATTCCTAATATCTACTCCATGTTCCTTAAGTATGATCTTAAAGGATATTCCTTTCTCTCCAATGTAACATTTTCCACATGAACATTTAGACTCAAAACATCGACAAGAAAATGACTACTGTGGATATATTTCCGACTCCTCAAAACCAAGGTCAATTGATATTAATTATTAAAATAATAAAAACTAATTAAAGTAAAGAATCTCATATTTTTTTATAATTGGAATGCATAAGGGTTTTATACTATAAATATTGGATTATGGGCTAGAACCCTTACAATAGCAATGTGAGCTTTGGCCATATAGATATTCAATTGACCATACATTAAAAAAACCAATGATGTCACTTCCATTCTTGCTTGTACAAAAAACATTACAACTGATAAAATGGCAAAACATCTCGAGAACCAAACAATATTTGCATGAAAACATAAAAATATTTTAAGATTTGAGATGACCAACAAAAACTTCCAATGAGTGTGACCATCAGCTGCATCCATTACTAGAAAGATCATCTCCATGAGGATGATGAAGTTTCTTCTTCTCCAAAGTTGCATTAAGGCCAATGCGACCCAAATCAAGTTGGACACTTCCAAAAATAATATTTTCAAAGGTGAAACCTGAGCATTAAGAGAAAATATCTCCTCCCATAACCCATTCAAAGAATTTTCCTTTTCATTGAGTTGGCATAGGATCTTTGCTTCCATAAGAAGTTGGAAAGGTTGGTGTTTCCTTTCTGCCATTGTCCCATCTCTGCTTAGCATCCAACAAGGCTTTCACTATGTCCATAATTTTATCAAGAAACAAGCCATCGTTTCCAAGTTCCATATCGTCGAGGGCTCTACTATGTCTAAGGACATCCAATGGAAACAAATAGATGACACACCAATCTTGAACCTGTTATGCAACCAACTCAAAAAATAGAAGACAAGATAGATCAACGACTTAAAAATTAACTTTTTCAAGGGGGAAACCTCCTTTACATTACATAAATGACAAATTCTTGGATGATTCAAATGATAAGACCTCCTTGGTATGTATAGGAGTCTAAGGGGTCACAATATAATCAAAGCCCACATAACAATAATAATGCAAGGGCACAACAATAACAATAGTGGGCTTCTTTGGGGCACAACAAGAACCACATGGGGGATACATGGGCACAACAATACCAATAAGGGGCTAAACTAACAATAAAAATAAAGGGGATGCACTAGTATTATAGGGACCTAACATGTCCCTCTCCTCCAAAAAAGTGTTGTCCTCAATGCTTGAGTAGTTTTGGATGATTATGTATAAAATTCTCATCCTCCCATGTGGAATCTTCAACGGAAAGGTCATGGGACACATATTCCAAGTTGAATAGTGAGAAAAACAATTTAGTGGGCATCACTTGTGGTTTCCTTATGGCTATGAAAATTAGCAAAGGCAAAGAGGCAATAATTGACATTTAACTATTAAAATAAAGGAAAATAGGAGAAAAGGAAGGTGAAGAGACACAAATTTGCATGTAAGGGAAATTAGAGGAAAAATGAAGGAAAATGAAGAAAAAAGGAAACATCAATGATAAAAAGGCATCAAAGAATCAATTGATATCTTTTTGATAGTTTTGAGTTGAACTCTCCTTTCATTTCTCTCTCTCATACACTCTTGCACACTTAGAGCATTCTTGGAGCATGTTTGGAGAATTATAGCATTCACTTAGATTGGAGAAAAAAGGCAAAGTAAAGTAGGGAAGTGCAATTAGATAGTTGGATCAACAACTACATCAGGGATACTTTGTAGGTAACAAGTTGCATGTGTGATTTCCTTGCTGATTTTGTATGCATGGTATATGCATGTGGTTCCTTAGTTATGTGTTTTCATTGACATGGAGATTTGCTTGGATTAATAGTGGTTTCAACCTTGCCTTACCATTTCTTGGATAGCCATGGTGTAGTGGGTTTCCCACTTATTTTTCTAATTGGTTCTTAGGTTCTCTATGGTTGTGGGTTGAAATAAATGCTCTAGAGCCATGAAACAACTTAGGTTGAGATACTAATTCCCAGAGCCTGCGGGTTGGGACAAACGCTCTAGAGCCTTGTGTGTTGAGTTATTAGTCCCTGCAGCCACGGGTTGGAACAAACACTCTCGAGCCCTTATTGGTTGTGGGTTGAGTTACTAGTTCTTGGAGCCCTAGACAACTTGGGTAGAGACTAATATGGTTAATGTTAGTGATTTCTAGACTATATAGGTGAGATCACTATGGTTGAGAGTTGAGGTGGTTTGGCTTCTGGAAGCTTGGTTGGTTTTGTTTTGGTTTAACCCTTATGATCCCACATTCATACTTGGAATATGATGTGGGGTGATTGGATGAATGAGAGATTTGGTTCAACCCGATCTATGTTCGGGTGGTACATGGAAGTCCCTGACTTGGTTGGAATTTTCTTATGTTAATATGAGATATTTTCTTATTATGATCTATGAGCATTTGTAGTGATTATGTTGGTTTTTATGGCTGATTTGCCAAGGTTTCCATTTTGTTTATATGTTGGTTATATTTTGTATTCTATATATGGCTCTTGACATGTTTTGATAAGTTAATGAAGGGTTGATGGATGCATGGCCTAACAAGTGTTATTACAACTAGCTAGAGAGGGCTTGGAGACTTCTTGGTGATTCTCAAATAAAATTCATAAGTTTATGATCAGATATGCATTCATGACCTGTAGCTCACACGTTTACAATATGTTTGATAAGATTTCTTCATGGATTAGGCATATCTAGGTCAAGTTCTTGCTTGATTTTTGATTTGTTGGCCTTGTCATCATCTTGGTTATGTTTATGGAAAGTTACAAGCAATTTTGCACAGTGGTCTAGAGGATAGCCTAAAACAATGGCTCAAATCTCGGAATCACTGACACAAAAATGAAGTTTTTGGGTCATAACCATTGGCATCTAGGCTTGTGCCTGCGGTTATAGCCTTCCAACCACATGCACATAGTGTCAAGGGTGCATTTGGGGGGTAAATTATGTGAAAAATAGTTCTAGCTCAAGGATTGAACACCTGGGGTGGTTTGCAATCCCCTGAGTAGTCCGTAGTTCCTAAGGGATGTCAGTTTGTTGTCGATCTGTCAACCCCACTTCCATAACTAGAACTTGGAGGTTGGGTCATATCATAGTGAAACTCAATTCATGTTTACCATGGAGAGCTTGTCAAAGTGGGTAAATGTGTGAGGGGTGGTTATAGTATAGCCACCATTTGTCACAGAAAAATAACCACCATCTACAAAACCCTAAACCAACAAAACCCACATGCAACAAGAACCCTAAACCACCAATATAAATTCGAAACCCACGTGCAACAAAACCCACATGCCACAGAAACCATAAACCACCAATAGAAATTCAAAACCCACATGCAACAAAACCCTAAACCACCAATAGAAATTTGAAACCCACATACAACAAGAACTGTAAACCACCAATAGAATTTCGAAATCCACATGCAGCAAAACCCTAAACCACCAATAGGAATTCAAAACCCACATGCAACAAAACCCTAAACTACCAATAGAAATTCGAAACCTAGATGTAGTAAAACCACAATGCAACAAAACTGCGATGCAACAAAACCCTAAACTACCAATAGAAATTTGAAACCCACATGCAATAAAACCATAGTGCAACAAACCCTACATGCAGCGAGGATCCATCTATAATTCCTAAATCGGTGCATATACACAAAGGCAGTGGTAGAAAAAAATTTAAATGCAACCAAAATCCATTCAATTGAATGTGTTTAAAAACATATGCATAAGAAGCTCATAGGATTAAAATCCTACCATAGAAAAATTTGTCGTGCTTGTTCTATGCCCGCATGCGACACACCATAGGAACCCTAGGGGCTCGAGTACCCTTAACTACAACTCACACACAATGACCTACAAGACAAACAAGGATGCCACAAAGACGCCATGAGGTTAAACTTGTGAAAAACCAACAAAAAACAGAAGAAATCCACCAAGCATTATTGAAAAATGGCGAATTACCTGTAGATAAACCCTCTAAAGCACGAAACGACCATATCCAACATCGAGCTGAGAAAAATCCCCCACATGGCCGAACATAGACGAATACCCCAGTTGCCGATGTGCGGCGGGTAAGAACAACCATCCTAGTAAACCAAATAAAACGCAAGATAACAAATGAACAACATGACAAACCAGGAACCATCACACCTTATAACCCACTCTCTGTAGCACCAAGAATGATGATGGTTGCCACCAGCATTGCAGCAAGGCCGCGCAAGTATTGGGGGGACCAAACGCTCAATTGCTGGACCCGAACAAAATAACACAATGGTTCGATAACCCTCCACAACTCATGGCAAACAAGAACCCTAACCTGCCTAAATCCCATCGATGTTTATTGTCAAACTGCCCAACACATGGGCACATGCAAGGGAGATTTGTCGTACTACCATCGTAGATGTCTATGTGGCGTTTGGAGGATTCCAAAGGGGGGTGTCGACCTACTCGTGTCACTCCCTTACCTCCAAACAATCATGAAAACTAACCCAAATAACCAGTTAAAAATCTAAATAAATATTAAAAACTTGTTAAATTGAAACTGTTGTAATTGAAATTGATTTATATCACATTGAAATTCTTCATATCAAAATTTTGAACCAACCAATATAATTCATCTTCAAAATAAAATAATATTAAAAACCTATCATTTAATACTCAACTCCACACCATTTCAAATTATCACGAACTAAAATAAAGATGAAAGCTTAATTGGAAGAATTTATAATAAATATATTTAATAGAAAAAAAAGGAACTCTCTTACCACACAATATAGACCATTGTTATTGTTAATGTCAATATGAACACGTACATACCATACCATTATGAAAAAACAACTCATTTTCGTTCAAAGAGAACGAAAAAACAACTCCTTTTAGCTCAAAGCCTGAGCAAACTTCGCACTGCCTGGTCAGAGTTCTTTTGACAGTAAGTATGCTTCTTTAAACCCAAACCATCAAGAGCCTGTAACAACGATCTTCACCACTAAACAAGCCATGATGCAGTTGACACCAGCTGAATTTTGTTGCTGATTTTTGGTCCAGTTCTCCACTTATGATACCCATTGAATGGACAGACAGCCTTTAATTTTTCTACAAACCCAGGACGATTTTCACTTAGAGGGGACGATCTATATTGAACAACGAGACTATTCAGATTGACATAGATGGTTTCTTGGCGATGGATTCGAACGCCACTATACCCTTCTTCCAGGGAAGGAAAATGCATCGATGTTCGCAGATTCTCATGGTAAATATAACCTTGTCTAGGTTCTTAGTCGTTTATCGTTGGCAACCTTTCAGGATTATTGGTTTCACAACTCTGGCAAACATCAATGTGACGTTCACAGAGCAGAGGAAAGATCATTGTATGGATGACATGCATGTGAGGGGTCCGTTGCATAGACTGTATCTCATGGAGGAGCGAGGCATTGCAACAAATCCCAATGAGTATGGCTACCTATTACAGGGATGCGTTGAGATGAAAATCCCCACAAAGGGTAAATCGCTGCATGCTCACTTTATTAAAAAAGGAATGAAGACGACCGTATTTCTGGAAAATCATCTAATAAATATGTATGCAAAAGGCGGAAGTATTGAGGATGCGCGCCAAGTGTTTGACAAAATGAGTCAACGAAACGTGTTTTCATGGAATACTATGATTGCAGGATATATCAACTACGGGAGCGTTGAGTATGCACGGCATCTGTTTGACAAAATGCTTCACCGGGATGTCGTATCTTGGAACACCATAATTGCGGGGTATGCTCTCAAAGGTCAAGGTGAGGAAGCCTTTAAACTCTTCTCTAAAATGCAACATGACGGCATTGAACCAGACCGTTTTACCTTTTCCAGTGTTATCAGTGCATCAGCCAACTTATCAGACATTCAACAAGGTAAGCAAGTCCATGCTCATATTATCCAAGCTGGGTTTGATTCACATATAACAGTGAATAATGCGCTTATTACAATGTATTTCAAATATGAGAGCAGTGAGGATGCGTACCGGGCGTTCTCTGGGATGCCTCTGAAGGATGGGGTATCGTGGAATGCTATTATTGTAGGATATGCCCAACATAGGCAGGGTGAGAAAGCCCTTGAATTCTTTGAACAAATGATAGGTGTAGGCATGAAACCAGATAATTACACTCTGGCCAGTGTGCTGTCCGCATATGCCAATCTTGAAGCGCTGGATCAGGGAAGGCAATTCCATGCTCACGTAATTATAACGGGATTTGAGTTGAATGCAATTGTTGGAAGTGCCCTAGTTGATATGTATTCTAAATCTGGTAGCAGAGATGATGCCCGCCGGGTTTTTGACAGATTGCCTGAGCGGGATGCAATTGTATGGAATACCATGATATCGGGGTATTCCCAAAGTGATTACTGTGATGAAGCTCTGAAGTTGTTTACTCAAATGCTGCGGGGAGGCTTGAAGCCAGATGAATGCAGTTTTGTCTGTGTACTAAGTGCATGTGCTGGCCTTGCAGCCCGTGACCAGGGGAAGCAAATCCACGGTGTCATCGTCAGAACTGAGTTTGCATCATATGTCTCTGTTGGCAACGCTCTAGTTACACTATACGCCAAATGTGGAAGCATAGAGGAAGCACGTCACATGTTTAACAAAATGCCTAAACAAGATTCGGTGACTTGCAATGCAATGATTGCAGGTTATGCCCAGCATGGCTGTGGCATGAAGGCTCTTCAACTCTTTGAAGAAATGCTAAAGGCAGGCATAAAGCCAAACCCCGTCACGTTCATTTCTGTTCTCTCTGCATGTAGTCATGCAGGGCTAGTGGATGAGGGTAGATACTATTTTGAATCCATGAATCGAGATCATTCCATTACACCAAGTAAGGACCACTATTCCTGTATGATTGACATTCTTGGCCGTGCTGGACATCTTGAAGAGGCCGAGAAATTTATCCAAAACATGCCATTTGAACCAGATGCCATTGGATGGGCAGCATTGCTTGGTGCCTGCAAAAGCCAAGGCAATATAGAGTTAGGGAGCCGTGTCGCAGAACAACTTTTTAAGTTAGAACCAGCAAATGCTGCACCATATGTGGTGTTGGCAAACATGTATGCTTCTGCTGGCAGATGGAATGATGTATCAAGAGTGAGAAAAATGATGAAAGATAGGGGAGTAAAGAAGCAGCCAGGATGTAGCTGGATTGACATCAATAAGAGAGTTCATGCATTCGTTGCAGAAGACAGTTCTCATCCACAAATGGACGAGATCTATGCAACTTTAGAGACACTAGCTATAAGGATGAAGGAGGCAGGGTATGTGCCAGACACAAAATTTGCTCTGCTGCATGATGTGGGAGAAGAATACAAGAAAGATGTTCTCTCTCACCACAGTGAAAAGCTGGCTCTTGCTTTTGGTCTAATGAACACGCCCTCTGGGACAACTATCCAAATTATTAAAAATCTTCGTGTATGTGGTGACTGCCATACTGCCTTCAAATTTATCTCCATGATCACTGAACGAGAAATTATTGTCAGGGATGCTAACCGTTTCCATCATTTTAAGAATGCACGATGTTCTTGTGGAGACTACTGGTAACCTTCTTTTGAAGAAATAACAAAGAATTAAGCCCCTTTCTTGTATGCCTTGGTTTATGGGGTTGGGATAGGAAATATTTATATTTCCTGTGCATGTGTCTCTTGGATGGATTTTTGAAGTTCAAAACTCAACAGAAAAACACAGAAATATTGACTTTCTTTATACTCGGCAACATCTAAAATCCCTGATTGTATCATGAACTCATGAAGCATAGGTGAAACTGCCAGGTTTGTGGTGACTTTGTACCGTGCAACATCTAGTTGGTTAGCCTGTGAGGATAAAAGTCACATAGCTCAAAGAACTTGATGAAGTCAGCTTCTGCTGTTGTGAAAAGTGCTCCAGCTAAGTCATCTGGCTTTCTCCTTGTTGAGCTACATCGTTTGAGCATTTATTGCATGATATCCAGTTCCATTCTTGAGTTGATATCAATTGTACAGACCGCACAAACCCATATATCTGGGTGAAATGGTTAAAGTTAGGGAATCGGTACCTCTTCCAATATGTTTTTAAGCATAGGAGTTGGGAATTATGAGGCTAGGAGTTCATTGGCTGCTTTGCACACATTGTTATCTGTTTTCTTTAAACATAAACGAAAAGAAGTTTAATTTGATTTATCCTTGAGATTCGAGAGTATAATGCCCTGGCAATTTCCGTTAAGGTGTTGTTGATTGGTTTATTGCCAAATTGACAATTGATTGCCCATCATTGCTAAATAGATGAAATTATTACAGAAAATTAATTTACTTTCATAGGTTATGTTGAATTCCATCTAGTACTTCGTTTGTTTTAGTTGAGCTCATATTTCTTCTGGCTTATCTTTTTGTTTCCTTCTTTCTTTTCTTTTAGATTTCGAGAGGTTCACAATTGTGGTCTCATCATCCTCTTCCAAGCCCCCTCCCCACCCAATGTCTTTAGCATTTCTTCGAAGAGTTCAAGAGATTTATCACCCTGCCTGTAAACGATGGATATCATGGAATATTATTATTATAGGATATGCCCAGAGAACACTTGGTATGCACCCTTCGCGCTCTCATATTTGATATAAATTGTAACAAGAGGATTTCAGTCATAAATAAATCAAACCGGACTTGGATAATCTGAGCATGGACTTGCTTACCTTATGCTATTCAACTTGGCGGAAGCACCGGTAACTCTGGAAAAGGTAAAATTGGCCGGTTCAACGCCTTTATGCTCCATTTCAGTGAAGATTGTTAAGGCCTCCTCATCTTGACTGTAGACAGAAGACCCAACAAACTACCTTTGAAAAGATATGTGTCCTGCTTGAAATAATCTAAGCGTGGGTTTCAGTCACTCACTAGGGGTTGCTGACAAAAAATTGCAATTTCTCCAAAATCCTTTATATGTTTTTTTACTTCTCTGAAACTGATCACTGCATTAGACATAATTGTCAACGAAGATGCTTGTCAAGTCAAAGCATCTGTTGTTCATGTTGGAAAAATTGTCATTGATGGCAAAGGTGTTGAACGTTTGAGCCGCTACACAGATAAGTTTAAGGGGTAAGCCATAGTTAATTTAAAATTTAGGAGACGCCAAAGATATTAAGCATTGATATTGCTGAGTATGTATTCAATATTGAGGTATTCAATAAGTGTGTATCGCTGCTCCTATGTATGTATTGCTAATCATGTAAAGCTGTGAGTGAGTACGATGCTTGTGATGTAAATGCTTGCAGATGTTGTGATGTGAATGCTTGAAAAAGTTGATGTATTATCAGAGTGTGTTGCTGAGCAGTGAGGTATATGATTACTGTTGTGTTGCAGAGGTGCTTGAAAATGTTTGATGAGCCAAAAGAGTGGATGGTGTGCTTGAGTGGAATAGCAAGCAAAAATTAGAATGAAACAAGATATGCGCATCTTTTAAAAGAGCATACCGTATATATACGCAGATTGTCTGTAAGAAAAACACGTATGCATCCTGTAATGTGCAAAAAGAAATCTGCATTTAAGTTGACATATGCAATCATTATTGTTGGCTTGTATTACTTCAATTTTTTTGAATTACAAGGTCCATTTGTCTTGACTTGATCTTCAAATTTGGAAACGAAGAGAGAGACCACAAAGAGCCTTGGAATACAAAGCGGGTGACCCTTCAGTTCAGATTCCTGCATTGGAGTACAAATAATCAGCAAACTATGTATATAAAAAAATGAGTTTTGAATGATAGTGCTGCTAGTGAATTCAAATTTTTCTGAGAACTATTTTATGAATTGCGTGGCAAAGAGAGAAAAAGGAAGAGGAGCAGATGTGAAGCAAAATTGAAGAGGAAGAGCAAGACATAAGCCATTGTAAAGGAGCAAAAACAAAGTACAAAATAGAGACAAAGAGATGGAAGTATTCAAAATTAAGGACTATGCAAGCCAACAAATTAAAACTTTAATGTATCAGGGGATTGGTGTCTCCTTTTAGGTAGTAGTCTGAAAAACAGGTTGGAGCCTATAAGTGGAAGTGGGTGCTTCCAACAAGTGTTAACTTGCAGAAGAAAAATGAGGGTGGAGCCTCCTGTAGGTAGGAGCCTACAAAAATTGTTGCAAAGCAAGTTGTAGCTTGCAAAATAGAAGACATACCTCTTGTAGGTGGGTGCCTACAAAAGTTGATGTAAATAAGAAGTGAGTGTTTGCATTCACATCACAACAACAAATTCGTGGTATTTCCCTTATGAGTTTCCACTTATATCTAGTGTCTATTTGGTGTTGCTTTTATGTGTTGATTCTTATGTTGTGGTTGAATGCTGGTTTATATGTTAAATCTGCTATTCATATGATGTATTGTTGTTCATCTAACAATTAAGATAACTTTTAAGAAGAAAAGTAAAATTTGTAATTTGATGACCATGTATGCACAGTACTGATTCACCCCCCCTTTTCAGTATAGTTAAGTTTCCAACAATTGGTATCAAAGCGAGGTTTCTTCTGGATCAACCTAATTGTTGTAAGTTAGACCTGTTTGAATCATGGATCATCACAGTGTGCTTGTGCTCAGTGCTGCAAACTTTCAGGAATGGAGAGAGAAGGTAAAACTTGAATTGATAGCTTATGGATCTAATGTTTGGAAACTAGTATGTGATGGATATAGTAAAGGTTCCTTCTCAAAGCAAGAACAACAATGGAATGCCCAAGCTAATTGTACAAATTACAATACACTTCACAATCTAGATCTTGAGACATTAATAGATCTCAAATCCGCAAAAGATATATGGGGCAGGTTGCAGGTCCTACATGAAGGAGATTCCAATAACAACAACAGAGAAGAAGAAGAAGAAGAAGAAGAAGAAGAAGAAGAAATCGTTTAGTTGAATGAGACTTGTTCTGCTAGTGTGAAAGTACTTGATTGTTACAAGAAGTTAATTGAAAACCAAGCCAAGCTTGACACAACCTTAGTTGAAATAGAAAGACCTACAAGTGAAAACAAAGATCAAAAGAAATTGTTGCAGATATGTGATGAGAAAGAGCATGAGTTCAAAGAAGAAATCAGTAGATTGAGGAAACAATGGGAAGAAGCGAGAAGAATTGAAGATATATTCAACAACTAGCTTAAAGAAAAGATCAATTATTGTAAAAAGTTAGAAGTTGAGGTTGTCTCCATGAAAAATGAGTTAGAAAAAAGTAGATCTAGCTCAAAGGCAGCGATAGGAGATAATAAAGCAACACTCAAAGGGCCTATATGAGAAGTTAGCAACAACATGATCATAAATAAAGGAAGGCAACATAACCAACAACCGAGTAGTGAGTCAAAGAAAGTGTCCTTTTCAAGAAGGCCATCTGCGCCCAAAGATGAATCGAGCAAGGCTGCAAGATTCCAAAGGAGGAATAACAACTCCTTTTCTCCCTTAGAGAATAGTATTGAATGTTACTTCTGCAATAATTTTGGACATATTGAGGCTGATTGTAGGAATAGTCAAATTAAGGTCCATCACCAAAAGATGCAGTAGAAAAAGAAGTCCTCTCAAGCAAGCAAGCAATCAAAGAAAATCATTCCCAACGAGAAGATCATCAACCACCTGTTGTAAAATGTAACTAGGTTTGATCGTCATAATGACATGTAATTATGATCTTTGTAAATGATGAAATAAAAAGAGCAAAATTATTTTTTTGTAATGCCTTGCTTCATGGGTTTCATGAGCAAGAGTTTTTATTTCTAGATGGCTCCCATTGAGAGCTTTAGGATTTGTTAGAGTCAATGTCATGTATGAAGATATGTCAAGAGTATTCTAGTTTATAGGACTGTCAAAATAACCCTCTAAAAGACAAGCACAGTCCTCTTGATGTCAGCTTGCAAGATGAGTTAAATAACTCATGTTGGCTCATATAATGAAGACACAACGATTCACTCTCTCATGTCGGCTTATATATATGACAACCCACTATATATAGGCGTGTAAGGATCCACATTAGAGAAGCATAAAAGTTCGATCATACTCTAAATTCGAATAAGAGTGTAGAAGATAGTTCAAATAAGAAACTCATATACCTCTACAATTTCGGTGCGTAATTATAGTGACAAAATTCGGATGGCAAATCACAATGAATCGTCCTTGCTGATCTGAGTTATTCAATGGTGGAAACAGAGAACAAACTTCTCATGACTGAGTAGACAGAACAAAATTTGGAAAATTTCGGATGGGTACAATTCAGATCCCTCTTTGATTTCAAATACTTCTATATTGCAGTGACAATGTTTTGATGTTGAAAAGAGTCTACAGTTCGAAGACTATGGTTTGGTGTAATTTCAGATGGACAAAGAAACCTCGGTACTGCCACACGAAGAAGGATCCAATGCTAAACACAGTCTCAATAATGATGCAATTCAGACATGCTTGTAGTGATAAATTTCGGATTGCTCTAGTAATGAAGCCTCAACAGTGGAAGAAGAATGTAGAAGATAGAAGCAGAAGAGGACTCGTGTCTTGGTCTTGGTATTCGTCAATTGGAATCTCTATAAGAAGTATTTGTGCGGGTTTTCCTCTCAAAGAGTGAGAAGTTTTGGCCCTGGCTCATGCCTACATGCCGTGTCTCTTGTCTATTTATGTGCATGTAGTGGTTACTGTTTGATGAAGAAGAACACTAATAATCTAATGTGAAGAAGATCCTAATCTAAAGAAGTAAAAAACATTCACCAGCAGTCACTAATGGAAGAGAAATCAACTAGCACTAATGCCCTAGATTTATCAACACCACCAGGTACACAAATCCTTTCTTTAGCTATTGATATTTGTGCAACATTTTTGGTCATTAAAGGCTGTTGATTACAAACCTTATGCAAATAAGAGTAGGAGTGCATTGTATGATGAGGTAAATTCATATGTGAATAACAACATTAGAAGACACAAGTCTTTTCCTCCCTTTCTTGGTCACATAAGATGTTATATATATGACAATCTTGGCCGCATCACTAAAAATTGCAAGTTTCCCAATGCCTTAAAGGAAACTAGACAAAAGAAGGGGCTTACTCAAAGTAGACCAAACAATAAGCTAGAAGGAGATGCACAGAGCATAAGGTAGCCCACCAAAGTTTGAAAAAGAAGAAAGAGCAACATGTGACTTCAATGAAAAATTGAGGTCAGCATGGCCTCATGGGGAGTTACTCAAGGAAATGAAAATACCCATGAGTAAAGAAGAATTCAGCCAGTGTTTTTATCAGAGTATCAATCATGTAGCGTGAAACACCTCAGGGGAGAGTGGCCCCAATAGTGTTCCTTGAAGACATGACAACCAAGTATATGATTTTATCGTTAATGTATCTTATGTTGAGTAGCATGGATGTGTTTGTTATGTTTGTGGAAATGTTGGACATGAAGAAAGGGATTGTGTACAGGATCAAGAATTAGAGGATGATTCAAAAATGCAAGAGGAGTGATCCGTTTTTTTGATAAAAGTGAAATACATAATAAACAAATTGAGGGCCCAAATTATATTGAGGATATTTGCATGATCAAGGGCAGTAATAGTGAAGAGGATTCTTTAGAAATAGTTGCATCGAAGGAAGAAAAGGTTCGGAATCAAGAATTGGAACCACATGACGAGGATGTAAAGAGAGATTCAATTGACGAAGAGAAATCTGCAAATGACCCTTTCAAGTCATGAAGGGAAGACTTGGGAGCAGTTGAGAGCCTCAGAATCTCACAACATCACCTGCACAAATGAAGTGATACATTTATTCAAACATGATATTCAACTCACTCGAAGCAAATAGTAAGCATAGAATCCAATGCCACTAATGTTGTATCAAAATTAACATCCTTTAGATCTGATGTGTCACGAACAAAAAATTCACTAACTAGGTAGGACTTAAAATTGTTGAATTTCCACGAACTTGGGTCTAGGTTAGAGTCTTAAAATCATTGACGCTACCAAACCAAGAATCTCAACCATAAACTACTTTGCACAGTGGAAATATAAAGTAGTAAATCACATATACACAATATACACAGTTTTAGACAAAATTGTACAATATGTACAATCCCAATCTTCGTTATATTAAAGCAAATTTTGAATAGTACAACAATCTATGGTATACAATATACAATGACAAACTTCATTGCACAACTTTGATGTCGTATCTTGTCTTGCCGGTCCTTCGCTCCCTTACTGCTCACTAGTAGTGCCTTAGTCCATTTAATGCATCTACACATCGAGACTTCAAGAGGGATGCCTCTTATCACTGCTGCAAGTCACGTCTCCTACAATGAACACGAGCTCATCAATTGTTCTCTGGGTAGGCCTAATTCCTGAGCTCCAATCTAGCAATCTAGCCATCACTTTTGTCCATCAAAGTGCTACACATAAGGCTGCAATACTTCACCCAATCTCACACCAACAACGTCCTTCTTGTCTGCTTCTCTAGGGCTACTTTGGGTTGCCAACTCACTGCCCTCCAACCAACTCTATGACACCCAATCCACTCACTGTCAATTGTGAACCTAGTATGACACTTCACCACCTTGGAATGTCATATACATGGCATCAACAGGCTGCACAGACATCTGATCCAATTTGGTCAGCAAATTTTGACCCAACACTTCTCCAATGCTATTGTTCACACCTTGCTGCACTGCGGTAATACTGCACCACTGGTTAGAGCACACCACGCTGCCCTCAACCACCATGTAGCTCAACAAAACAACCTCCAAAAACTACAGTTCACCCTAGAAGAGATCCTCCATGCATACACTTCCTTATAGGGCTGCTATCCACCCTGAACGCAGCTCCTAAAGGCCTCCAATTGCTGGCTATGGTCCGTGGCCTAGCCTAGTAGTGGACTGTAACTTTGGTCCCCTCAAACAGTGCCACAATCTTCCCTTTAAACAACAGTGCCTTGCTCCTATTTATTGTGGCTTCTTCTTCCCTACAAACGTACCCAAGAACAACCCTAATCATGCCCAAACAACCCTAGAATATGCCATGCTGGCACCTACAACAATGCAACTTTGTCACAGAATATACCCATGTTGTACTAGGCCTCCTCACACTGTCCTTTTGGCTCCTTTTGTTGCGGCTTCCTCCATGAAATTTTAGAGCTATTCTTGGTGATGTATTGTCACACTTATATGCCTCAAATAGCCTCAAATCATCCTTAATTTATAGACTTTAAGTCTCAATGAATTTTCTTGAAGTGACACATCTTTTGGTTCTCTTTTACACCAAGCCTACATGACTTGGTAACCAATAATTACCTTGTCAACTTCAAAAATTCATTTCTCTCTAACGACAACTCAGATTTAGACGATTCTCAATGCGTTGGAATCGTATCATTGAGCACTATCATCCTCATCCATCACATGTCGTACCTCCATCACGGTTTTGGACCAAATCACGATGGGTGTAAAACCCCACACTTGGGTTCCAAGCCCACAAGCTTCCCTTGTGGTGCTTTTATCTCCAAACCTTGAACCCTAGGGCTTGGAGTACTTCCCAAGCTACACAAATCAACACTCCCTCTTAGCGAGGGAGGTACTTCCAAGACTAGGAAGTATCTCGTCATCATCATCATTGCTTGCAACACTTTCCCAACTCTTGGCACTCACAATAACAACAATCCTTATATGGTGAACTACACCCTTCTTTGAAGTGTCGCTGTCATTGCTAGAAGCAACTTGCTTCTTCTTCTTATCTTGTAACGTCTTCCACTCTCTCCATGATTCCGTCTTGGTAGTTTTAGGAGCACCCTTGCTCACCATTGACCACACACTCTTCTTGGGTTGCAGAGTCTCCCTTTGAATCTGTAAACTCCCTCTCGAACTAGAATCCCTCTGAATCTTTGGAACCTGGACCTTCTCGGGAAAGTGTACCTTCTTCTCGGGAACTTGTACCTTCTCCTCTGAATCCTACACCTGCACCTGCACCTGCTACTGTGTCTCTGGAACTTGTATTTGCTCCACCTGCTCCTGCGTCTCTGGACCCTGTATCTGCTCCACTTGCTTCTTTCCATGATCCACAGGTTTGGCTGTCAACCTGTAGAGACCATGCTCTCTAACTCCAAGTACAATCCCATCGGACTTAGAGCCTCTAAATATGAGTCTTGGCTTTCCATCTTGGAACATGACCTCAAACCCTTTCCTCTCGACCATCGAGACCAAAATCACGCTATATCTGAGTCTTAATATAAACAATACATCATGGATCCACATCATACGTCCTGTCTCCATCCTGAATGGCACAACACTTGATCCTCGAATCTCCAATTGACTTTTGTCGCCCAACACCATGTGCAACTTCGAGTCCCATCTAGATAGAGTCTCAAAAACCTCATGTGACCTTGTCATATGCTTCGTCGCACCACTGTCCACGTACCATCCATCCTCAGTGATAGTACTCTGCGAGAAATGAGAAATCATAGCAAAGTCCTCCTCTTCCAATCTCCTGGAGAGATCGCCCATCTCTGCTGAAGTGGCAACATTGGCGACCTTCTTTCCTTTATTCTTCTCATAATTTCCCTTCTTCTTCATTGAACATCTCAACGAAAAATGACCCATCTCGCCACAGTTGAAACACTTGACTTTACTCAAGTCCTTCTTTTGCCTACCCTTCATTCATGATGCAAGTGCCATGTCATCATCTGAAGCTTTTTGCTTCGGCTGAAGATCCTCATCCCACAACTCTTCCTAAATGAAGTCATCCCACTACCTATCCCAGTTTGGCAGCTTTTCCCTGGCAACGATCCCTTTGATGAAGGGCTTCCATTCCTCGACGAACCATTTCAAGGAAATCCTTACCATATCTCCATTTGAGACAGTCACACCGATGGTAGCAAGCTCATCTTTGACCTGAGACAATCTTGTCAGATATGAGGTCACGCTTTCACCCTTTGTCATCTTGGTGGACTTCAACTTATCCTCCAATACCAATACTGGTTCTCGTTCTTATTCTGGGACAAATTCTGAAGAGACACCCACATCTCATGTGTGGTGTTCTTCTTGGACAAATGAGGTATTAGGGCATCCCTTTCACAATCTAGGATGATCAGTCTCGCCCTTGCATCCAAATCTTCCCATATCTATAGCTCCATATGGTCGGTTGGCTTCTTGATTTCTTTCTTGGAAAAATCCCAGATCTTGTTGACTTGCAAGATCAACTTGATCCTTTCCTTCCATGGACTATAGTTGGACAACACTTCCAACCTGTCCTCATATTGGATACCTACCTGCAACTTTGACATTATAGTGAACCCTTCACTCACAATGTGATCAACTCCCTCTCACGCTATACTTTGCTGTGCACAACTCTGATTTACTTACTTCCAAAGTAGCTCAGACATGCTCTGATACCATGTTGAATTTCCACGACCTTGGGTCTAGGTTAGAGTCTTAAAATCACTGACGCTACCAAACCAAGGATTTAAACCATAAACTACTTTTCACAGCGGAAATATAAAGCAGTGAATCACATATGCACAATATACATAGTTTTAAACAAAATTGTATTGTATGTACAATCCCAATCTTCGTTATACTAAACAAAATTCTGAATAATAGAGCAGTGTATGGTATACAAGATACAATGACAAACTTCATTGCGCAACTTCGATGTCGTATCTTGTCCTGTTGGTCCTTTGCTCTTGTATTGCTCACTAGTACTGCCTTAGTCCATTAAGGCATCTACACATTGAGACTCCAAGAAGGATGCCTCCTATCACTACTACAAGTCACATTTTCTACAATGAACACAGGCTCATCAACTGTTCTTTGGGTAGGCCTAATTCCCAAGCTCCAATCTGGCAATCTAGCAGTCACTTTCATCCATCAAAGTGCTGTATATAAGGTTGCAATACTTCACCCAATCTCGCACCAACAATGTGCTTCTTGTCTACTGCTCTAGGGCTACTTTGGGTGGTCAATTCGCTGCCCTCCAACCAACTCAATGACACCCAATCCACTCACTATCAATTCTACACCTAGTATGACACTTCACCACCTTGGAATGTCATACACATGGCATCAACAGGCTGCACAAACATCTGATCCAATATGGTCAACAAATTTTGACCCAACACTTCTCCAATGTTGTTGTTCACACCTTGCTGCACTACTGTAATACCACACCTCTGGTTAGGGCACACCACACTGCCCTCAACCTCCATGCAGCTCAACAAAACAACCTCCAAAAACTGTGGTTCAACCTAGAAGAGATCCTCCATGCATATGTTTCCTTATAGATCTTCTATCCACCCTGACTGCAACTCCTAAAGGCCTCCAACTGTTGGCTATGGCCTGCAGCGTAGCCCAACAATGGACTGCAACTTTGCCCCCCTTAAACAATGCCACACTCTGCCCTTTAAACAACAATCCCTTGCTCCTATTTACTGTGGCTAGTTTTGCCCTGCAAATGTACCCAAGAACAACTCTATAATATGCCACGCTGTCACCTACAAGAATGCGGCTTTATCACATAATATAGCCACGTTGTACTAGGCCTCCTCACATTGTCATTTTGGCTCCTTCTGCTGCAGCTTCCTCCCCGAAATTTCAGAGCTCTTCTTGGTGATGTATTGTCACACTTGGATGCCTCAAATAGCCTCAAATCATCCTTAATTTATAGACTTTAAGGTTCAATGAATTTGCTTGAATTGACACATCTATTGGCTCTCTTTTACACCAAGCCTACATGACTTGGTAACTAATAATTACCTCGTTAACTTCAAAAATTCATTTCTCTCTAAAGACAACTCGGATTTAGACGATTCTCGATGTGTTGGAATCGTATCGTCGAGCAATATCATCCCCATCCATCAAAGTTTTGACCCAAATCACGATGGGTGCAAAACCCCACGCTTGGGTTCCAAGTCCACAAGCTGCCCTTGTGGTGTTTTTCTCTCCAAACCCTGAACCCTAGGGCTTGGAGTACCTCCCAAGCTACACAAATCAACAAAAATGAGCTCAAAATACCAAACATCCCAAGTTATAATACTTTGACTTGTCTCAGTCTTTGTCCTTCATAAAAATGCACACCTGAAAACTTCAAATTTGAGACTTAATCTATTTAGCAACAACTTTAGAGATATCAAAAGTATTTTGGGACAATTGGATCGAAACCTTTTAGTGGATGGCGCTGATGGGATCTTGATGGACCTGGGCATGTCATCAATGCAGGTGAAAAGTGCAAAAGGAGAATATTATTACATAAAACATGGAGATTTTCACTGCTGATACCCATTTTCATAATACTCAGTGAAATCAGAAAATGTCATCATGAGATATTGGAGCTAAATTCCTCGTGATCTCGATTTGGAAGAGACTTGAATCCTTTGAGGCTTTGACCATATTTGAGTGAAAAAGGTGTTAGCAAAACTAGGCGGGAGCATCTCCTGTGCTGTCTAGTAGATGAACAATGTGACAATTATTGACGAAAAAACTTTGAATGACTTCCTAAATGAGATTTCAGGGGTGTTATTGCAGTCCAATGTTCAATTTAAAATGGTTTGAGACATGCAATTGAACATAAAATAGATTGTTAGTTTGGAAGTATTGGAAAATGTAACTAGATTCAATGTTCATAATTTTCATTGTACTCATGTCATTATATATTTTATGTAAAATGTAAAAAAGGAAAAATAAATATTATTATCTATGTCGTCTGACAGGTATTATAAATTGGGTTTTAGGTTCACTCTCTATTAAGTCAATCAAACATAAGATATATTTTTCAATTTAACAAGGTTCAACTTTAATTTTTTTTTTTTTAATTTATTTTATTGATATTTATCTCTCCTAGGATTGAATGTCAATTTAGAAATATTGATAAATGCATCAAATAAAACCCAATAGTACATAAGTCACATCACGTTGATGGTTTAATTTTCATTCTAAATAGGTTATTGCTTGCTGGGCTCCATTTATTGCTTTAACTTACCAACACTTACTTGCAAGTCTTGTTCAATCATGCAAATGTCATAGCAGGGTATTAAAATAAGCAAGCCTAAGTACTTACTTCAAGCAAGCTTCAGCTCGCACGTGCCTTGCTTCTCCAATGCTTATTTGCAAGTTTCACAATGGTTTGAAAATTTTCAGTTTATGCCCGCTTTAACTTTTATCGATAGCTTTTGTATTTTATCCTAGTTACAAGTTGCACATTACGTTCTCTTGACTATGTTGTCCAGAGTTACTCTGGTGGGGTAGTTACCTTAATAAGTTTCTTTGCTTTTTTGAGATAGTTACCAATATAGATCTATTTTAAATACATATAATTTGAGCCGAGAGAGACAACCTTACACACATACTGAACTATAGAATGAGTTTTTCGGCTCAATAAAACAAATGAACATTATAATGAATAAACATCAAAAACAAAAAAAAAACATGCATATTTGGATAAAAGAATTGAGTCACTGCATGAAGAACAACCGAATAAAAAATGTTGCCTCCATGTGAAATGAAAATGAGTAAAAATAATGAATGAGCAAACAAAAAGACTCTGATACAATACTAAGTTCTAAAAATTAGAAAGCATATGCCGAACAATGGTATGCCTTGGCATTTTTATCTCGATACCGATTTCTCAAATATTTTGCAATGAGATGAACATGAGCGCGATCAATTTTTTTGATGGCGCCATGTGCGTCCGATTGTCAAATCAAATATTCATGGAATCGGCCATCGAAATAAGCTCAGGGAAACAGAGCTGAGGTTGGCTAAGAACCTACATTACATAATCCAGATAGTGGTTGTGGCAGTGCTAACATTATGACACCGCTCAGATCTGAAGAGGATTGACATGAGCGACATGATTGCACCGTTACATAGCATGATCAATACAAGTCTACCGAAAATATGTAGAAGCATATGTTTCATAGTGGGTATGTCAGAGAATTGTATGGCGGTATGAGTGACGTGAACCAGACCTAAAGCGAGCCAGAAGAGGTATGATGATATATGTTACAAGTCTGCAGACAGAGGAACGTTGCAAGTTTGCGGATCATGTGGAACGTTATAGTCTATCTTACATAGTTTTCACAATCACATCAAATGCCAGATCAGAAGTATACGTTACATAGTCAAGGAGGATAGAGCAGGACATAATATCTTCAAGGATCCAAGCAAACATTACATGTGAAACGATGCTGTCAAATACCCAATCTCATGATCGTCGATGATGACGAGGTATTAACTCGGCGCTGAAAGGCAATAACGACATATTATGCTGGACCATTTCCACATTATTTCATAACTGGAAATATTAATCTAAGGTCAATCTAAGATTTCTAAGATTAGAGGATTCACAAACACATGAATAGAGGATCGATATTGCATGCACTTAGAAATGGGGAAGTTCAAAAATTGGCTAGCAGCACCTGTTCGAGCAAGTCTGATGGCGTTCATCCGCTTTGTGCTTAGCTTTGTAGGGCCTGTAATGGGAGTGGCAATTCTAGTAAGGAGTTGTTTTTAGTGCGATTTTTTGGAGATTTTGGTGACGGAATCCGGCGGAAAAATTTGAGGTTAAATCTTGATTTGTATTATTTAAAATGGTTTTTTAACTGCGTATTTGGATTCAGCACCCTGAAAAACCCTTGGGACGCTTTGATTGTGCAAAAATTAGCTATCAAACTTGCGATTTCAATAAATTGCTGCCGGATTTTGACCGGAAACTCCATTCCAATAAATTCATCTAAGTAAATGGTAGCGTATTCTTCGGCTGCAATGCCTCCTCGGAAAAACACCCTGCATTCTTAGATGCATCGAATGGTGGGCCATGAATATGAAAGGGGGACCTACTCAATTTCTTAAAGACAAAAGGAGCCCTGCCTCGAGGGAAAGAACTAAAAAACCCCTTTTTCAATGGTATATCAAAAGGAAATAATGTCGATTTTTTCACATCTATGATCAAGGACTTTGTCCATTTGTTATTTGACAGTGATGTGGTATGTTGTGGAGCTAATGGTGATAATTAACTTGAAGTTGTGAAATTATTCTTTCACTGTGGCATGCAACACTAAATGAAAACTTTTATGCTATCGACTATTTTCTGCGTTAGTCACAAAAGTCATGATAAAATGGTTTCTAAGGTGCCTAATGTATTGTGAAGGTAAATATGATAAGGTCTTACTCTCCACTAATAGTGACCTGGTTGTAGTTGTAAATCATGTAAGGAAAGCAAGTTTGAAAGGATTGAAATTGCATATTAAAATTTACAGGATCCCAACGAAGTGCTACAGTTTGTTGTGGTGATTGTGAACTTGGTGAGGAAAATGTGCATGTGATGGAACTTGAAAGAAATGTTTGTCTTTTGACATAGATAGAACTAGACACATCTGTTTGAGCAAACATTGGAGCTTGTGGTTTTCTTCATCAACAATGTCAAGAGGGACCTCTCAGTGGGTTTTCATTACAAATTGAGCCCCTTTCCATTGATGTCAAAGTGGGAGGTAAGGAGAAACACAGAGAAATGGTTCTCATGGAGAAATAAGGAGAAATTATCAGGACCAAATTAGGGGGATGACCAAATCAGTTTTTCCATCAATGCCAAAGGGGGAGATTGTTAGCAAAGATGTTAAAGGTTTGAGTAGCCATAGAGATAAGTTGAAGCTCTAAGCAACAATTGATTTAAATTTTAGGAAATGCGAAAGGTATTAAACATCAATATTGTTGAGTGTGTATTCAATATTAGAGGTATTCAGTGATTATATATTGTTGCTCTTGTTTGAAAATTGCAATATAGCAGCTATCAATTCATATTTTCCTTATTCCTTAATACTTTCTTGTGAACTTTAATTATCTTCTTGTGTTTATTTATTATATATTTTCATCAAACAAATATCAAGATCAAAATAGAAAAGAAAATGGACACAAAAATTAGGCTCCAATCCAGGGCAAAACCCCTCAAAGGGCAAAACCCATAAAATCTCTTCTCTTCTTATAGAATCTGCTTCAAATGAGACAACAAAGACCCAAACCCTAGACCAAGTCCTCTTCCAAGTACCAAGTCAACCCTTCAAGAAATCCTTTCAAGTACTTAGATCAATAAAGCTTGATCCTACCTTAACCAGCTTCCATCTACAACTTCGATCCCTAGCTTCGATCCTGCAACTTTGAATTGCAACTTCGACATGCAACTTCGACCTTGTAGCTGCTGCAGAAACCCTAATATAGCTTTTCAAGAGATCCTCCTTTGAGCAAGACAAATCCTTCCAAGGTCAACGAGGTCAACACATGATATATGCTCTTCTAGCTACTTGATACTACAATTCGCTCTCCTGCAATTCAGACCTACAATTTCAACCTTCCTGGAAGTTGCAAAAACCTTAGATTTTCGCATGTGAGAGAGATAGAGCCAAACAATAGATTTTCTTCCTTCTTCTTGCTTTCTAGATCTTCTCTCTTCTTTTCTTCTTGCTTCCCAGTCATAGATTGAACTTCTTCTTGAGAGATCGAACTTGTGAGTGAGTGAGTGAAAAATGAGGTCGAATTTGCTTCTTTATATATCCTTTCCAAGGTGTCAAATTCCCTCCTTTAAGCCAACTTGTAGCTGTTAGGGCCAAGTTGTACTTTGGAGATTTCCATGACTTTCTAGACACAAACTAAATTCTTTTAAAAGTTACATCTTGCCCGTAAGGGTCTTATAAACATTATGTTGACTCTCTTGACTCATGAAAATATATCCTATGACTTAACAAACCCTAGAAGCATGAAGAACATGTTTTTACCTAGAAGAACATCAATAAGGAGCATGAAACCCATGCTTTAAAATAATAACTTTTTCTTTCTTTTTTTCTTTGTTACATAAGATACATATTGAAATGAGTACAATAACAATTATGAAGACCAAAACTAGTTACATTTCCAACACTCCCTCTTAACTAGGGAGGTATTCATAATTATATGTTAAATTTGGACAACTAGGTCCAAACTCCATGTTTTGATGCTCAGATTAAGAGGCTAATATTTTTGTTGGATTCCTCTCTCTGAGAGGTGTAAAATCCATATAAAAATAGTCTTAATCCGATGAGCAGAACTTATATTTTGAATTTATTATTTTTAATAAATTATATGTGCAAGGTCAGCCAATTTTGTCATGTAGGCTCACATGCCCAACAGATGTGTCACACACCCTCATTGATGGATATATATACAGGAAAAGTTGGAGAAAAATTCATCACAACACAACTCACATCTTCCTCTCTCATCTTAGAGAGTACGAGCTACCTGGAGGACGAATTTCAGCCACACGTGGGAAGGATGAAGAGGACAGACCGTACGGATTTTCTGCTGCTAGGGTTTCTACTGCTAGGGTTTCGCAGTAAGTTTGACCAGCGTTGACTTTGGTCAACGCTTGGTCCAATCAAGCTGAAAATTGGTGGAAGGTTCGATTTTTGAAGGCCGTACTAGCTGGCACAAAAATCGAGGTCAAAGGGTTGACCGTTTTGCTGCTGCGTTGACTTTTAGCTTTCTGCCCCTGCGTTGACTTTTCAGGGCAACGTTGACTTTTGTAGAATTGACTTGGGTTGACTCATCTACTGGTTGGAGGGTTGTTG